>ML675610.1:50204291-50256418 GCA_007922155.1 Mesoclemmys tuberculata | reverse complement strand
ATCAACCAATACCCCAAGGTCCTTCTCCTCCTCCGTCGTTTCCAGCTAGTACAGGAAAGTCTCCCTTGTGCTGGAGACAGGTGGTAACAAGGTAATTCACAATATTGGGTGCCCTGAGAAGCATCACAGGGTGGCTTAACCAGTTATCACATTGCGTTTACATATACTTTCTGAATATCTGAAAGTATGTGATGTTCTTTAAAGCAGGTAATTTTGGGTTCTATATAGTACTATTTATGATCAGTTATGAATAATGTCCCA
Source organism: Mesoclemmys tuberculata (assembly GCA_007922155.1). Taxonomy (NCBI): domain Eukaryota; kingdom Metazoa; phylum Chordata; order Testudines; family Chelidae; genus Mesoclemmys; species Mesoclemmys tuberculata. The sequence continues at coordinate 50,256,157 of ML675610.1, read as the reverse complement.
AGCTTAGAAAGCTGGGTGGTTGGCAGTGGACTTTTATATCCATTTGTCGGTATCTAAAGAAAAGTGGCCTAACTTTCACACCCATAAATCCCAATGAAGGCGCTGGGCATCTTTGAATGTCAGACCACTTTTTCATAGGTGTCTATATATGAATATGAGTCTAGCTTTAGGCATCCCATTCTGAAAATTTTAACCTTCAGCAATAGCTGCATGGAAACTCTATAGGGATATTTATGTATTTATTTATTTTTACTTAAATGTAATCTCATGAACTATAGGGGATGGGAAGGCTTGGAGTATCCAAAATTCATATCAACATAAAGCATCCATCTTCTTTATGTTATAATATTACATGCGAGCCCCAACAGAGATGAGAGCCTCATTTTTCAAAACACAGTACAAACACGTAATAATATATAATTCCTGCTTTGAGAAGCTTGTTTAAATAGACAAGACAGACACATGAGAAACAGAGGTAAAGTGACATACTCAAGGTCAAACAACATCTAAGTGGTATAGCTGCCAAAGAACACAGGGATGAAATCCTGTCCCCTTTGAAGTTAATGGAGTTTTGCCATTGACTTAAGTAGGGCCAGCAGTTCACCGCAAGTCTCTAGCAGAGCACTGAATAGAACACAGATCTCCTGACTCCCACTCTAATGCTTTATCCACTGGACCAGCTTCTCAATAGCAGCTTGATTTAGAAGCCTTTCAGCACTGAAAGACTGGCCACATTGGCCCTCATGCTTTACTTTTTCCAGGGTCCACAGGTGATTTTGTCTGATTAGATAAAGGCTCTTCTGTATACCTGTTTGCAAAGCCAACAAGTTTTGTGGTAATTTTGTAACAAGTACTGTTAATGTTTCCTGGCAAGAGAAAACGACAGTACCGTAATGCCAGTATTTTATTTAGGAAACAAGGCATCTTGGGTTGGAGTTCCAATAGCTAAATGCCAATATAATATATAAGATTAAATACATGTATAATATTTTGTGTGTGTGTAAATATTGTGTGTGTGTGTAATATCCAAATACATGTGGAATTTAATATATTAACCACATTTCTTAGCATGAATAAAATAAAAGAGAGGATTTAAAAAAATAAAGTTTATGGGCTAAGTGCAGGGGGCAGAGGGAAGAGAATAAAAAAGCATTCTCACCTTTGTGGGCTTTAAACACAACACCCGTGTGACGGCACTACAATTCACCAAAGGAGGAAGATGTTTTAGATTTAGATTGGGATTGTAAACTCTTTGGAGTAGGGACTAATGCTTTACTTATACGTGCGCATAGTGCTTGGCACAATTAGGCTCTGGTCACTGACTAGGGCCACTTACTGCTACCACAATACAAATAAATAAATAAAAAATAATCATAATAATTTATAACAATAACCAAGACTGAGAGGCTGGCCAGCATGTGGGGAGCACAGATCTTGCTCTCTTTCAGAAGGTTGTAGAAGGGACTGTGTATGCCATTATTTGCAGATGCAGTACATGACTTGGCACTGCCCTACAATTGTTTAGAGCTGTGCAAAGTTGTTGTAACAGACCATTGCTTTTCTTGTTATTTATTTGCCTTGCAATAGGGACTGGGAGCCCCAGTCATGGACAAGGACTCCAATGTGCTAAGTGTTGTATAAACATTGAACTAAAAGGACAGCTATTGCCCCAAACAGCTTCTTGTCATCTGATAAGCTTGCGTTTTACAGACACTTTTTGTACTCCGGTTGCATTTTTCGAACACCTTGTACCTTGCGTAAAGTGACTGCACAAGATGAAGATGAGTGGGGAATCAGGCTCCCTGCCCTTAGGAGGACCCACTGGGGCCTGGAGTCTGTGACTCAATGAACACAAATTAACTTTCTGGATAAGTAAAGAGGAGCTGTCGCTCTGCTTTGTACTATGTGGTCTTCACTTTTGTTAATTTAACACCTTCATCATACCAGTGACATTCCTGATGCTGACATAAATTGCTGGTCCTAATATGTGTGTGTTTTTAAAGTCCAAAGCTTAGTTACAATATAATTGACAAAATGTGACTGATGATTTCCTGACTCCTCACAGTAAATATCTTATTTAGATACTGTTGTTTTGCTCTTATTTTCTGTATTGATCTTATCTTATTTTCTCCATTACAATAAGACATCGACAAGAAATCAGAATACATTCCACTTACATGGTAGTTGCTGATTTCTTCCTCTGTTTGATGACATGACAGTTTGTTGCCATGGGAAAGACTATAATAACCCAAATACAAAAATACAAATTGGGGAATGACCAGGAGCATATAAAATGTTAGAGAATAGAGTTCTTATTTTCATGTATGTATTCTCAGCAATGAAGAACGAGAGGAAAAATATAGAAAATACTGTAGCTAGGGTGGCAGCAGTCTCTATAATTCAGATCTTGTAAAATACTATTTTTCAGATGGTCAGAACCTTGTGAAAAATTCACTTTTGGGGATGAAACGTTCCAGGCTTAGATCTGCCCAAAGGAGAGTTTCTTAGAAAGTTTAAGCAAAACAAACAAACAAAAAAAACCTAAAACAAAAACACAAAAACAAAACAAAACAGAAACAAAAACATAAAAATATTGTAGTGGTTTGGAAGGATAGGAGAATAAAAAGACTTTTCCTCTTATGAAACAATTCGCTGTGATTGACCTCTTCTTCGCTAGCCCAGACACAAAAGAGATTAAGTTTGAAAATTTGCCATACAAATGCTGTAGTCTTTATAAGGAATAGGTACATGACCTGGTCAGACAGGAAATTGGTTTCGGTTTGAGTGTCATGGGTATTTGAAAATCAGGTACCAAGCAAGTGCAACTAAGTTCTTTGCTAAGCCTGTTAGGTACTCACTTAAGGATGATGCACTGCATTGCCATGCATAGTTAATTTAGTTTCACAGTGAATTGACAAGACCCCACAATCAAGTCTGGATTAAGGCATGGACATGATAGACTTGTATCTGGGGTCCCAGCTCCTATAGCCATGTGGTTATATCTGACTCTTAGCTTTCATTTAAAAAAAAAACGTCCTAGCTTTTCCTCATCTCTGTATAGAACACCTTGAAAACATGACAGATGACCTTGCAGATGACACTAAGCTAGGGAGAGTGGTAGATACCCTGGAAGGGAGGAATAGGATACAGAAGGACCTAAACAAATTGGAGGATTGGGCCAAAAGAAATCTGATGAGATTCAACAAGGACAAGTGCGGAGTCCTGCACTTAGGACGGAAGAATTCCATGCACAGCTACAGACTGGGGACCGACGAGCTAGGCAGCAGTTCTGCATAAAAAGGACCTAGAGGTTACAGTGGATAAGAATCTGGATATGAGTCAGCAGTGTGCCCTGGTTGCCAAGAAGGCTAATGGCATATTGGGCTGCATTAGTAAAAGCATTGCCAGCAGATTGTGGGAAGTGATTATTCCCTTCTATTCGGCATTGGTGAGGCCGCATTTGGAGTATTGTGTCCAGTTTTGGGCTCCCCACTACAAAAAGGATGTGGACAAGTTGGAGAGAGTCCAGCGGAGGGCAACAAAAAATATTAGAGGGCTGGAGCACAAGACTTATGAGGAGAGGCTGAAAGAACTAGGCCTGTTTAGTCTGCAGAAGAGAAGAATGAGGGGGGATTTGATAGCAGCCATTAACTACCTGAAAGGCGGTTCCTGGGTGGATAGAGCTAGGCTGCTTTCAGTGGTGGCGGATGACAGAACAAGGAGCAACGGTCTCAAGTTGCAGTGGGAGAAGTCTAGGTTGGACATTAGGAAAAAGTTTTTCACTAGGAGAGTGGTGAAGCATTGGAATGGGTTACCTAGGGAGGTGGTGGCATCTTCATCTTTAGAAGTTTTTAAGCTGAGGCTTAACAAAACCCTCACCGGGATGATTTAGCTGATTTGAGCAGGGGGTTGGACTAGATGACCTCCTGAGGTCCCTTCCAACTCTAATATTCTATTATTCTAACTTGTTCAGTTAGCTTTTTCCTGGTTTTCATGACTTATTCTTGATTAAATAGAAAAAGCTTTTGTTTTGCAAACATATGAAGGACCCAATCCTGAAAAACTCACAACAAATTTGGTGGTGGTTTCATGAATGTGCAGTTTACAGGATTGTAACTACTGTTTGCTTACACGGTAAACAATGGTTTATCCACTAAACAGTTATGTTCAAAAGACCCCTCAAGAAACGCAGAAAATATAAAGCCTGCAATAGAAAAATATTTCCTACTTACATTCAGGAGTAAAACAGGGGGGCCGCACAAAAGAAAAAAATCATATAGGTTGAGAAATGAAAAGTATCTCATGTTTACTGTTCCAGGGCAAGGTTTTTTGTGGTCCAGAAACAGATCTTTGTTTATTTATATTTAATATCTCTAGTGGAATGTAAAGAGTATCTTTCATTGTGACTGCATAGATAAGGACAGAAATGAAAAATTATTCCCTTTCTGAGCCGAAAGTTCATTTTTCCTATGCTGCCTCTGGAATTCTTCTAGTGCTTTGTCAGTAGTTCTAAAGGTTCTCATTTTCTAATAGACAAAGACTAGCGGAATCCCTGAGGGAGAAAAAAAGAAGCAGAGACAGCTAATTTGATGTATTTCTATAAGGACCTTAGGAAACCTTTACAACACTCATTTTTGCTTGTGTAAAAATGGATGATTCCATACTGAGCTATTACAGGTCATAGTCAGGGTTGAAATAGTGACTTCCAAGAAAATCGGCTTTTCTGATGAACTTCCACACTTTAGCTTCTGTACTGACAAAGACAATTTCTGTGTGTGCATGTGTGCCTTAATGTCTGAGATGCAAACTAGTTTTGTCAGAATCAATTTACTGTGAACCTTTATTTAATGAGCAGGCTTTATCTGGATTGAGGGGGAGGTAGATGGTTCAACAGTCTGCAGAGACGGGTTGCCAACCACATTTATTAATCCAGGAACGGCAAGATTTCAAGACCACCCATCTGTTCATGACTTATTTTCTTGTTTTTCTAAAGCTATCCCTTATAGGAATGTCCAGCTAAACATGCAGTCTTTCACCTTTGCTCATAGCATATGGGGTGTGTGAAGAGGGAAACTGTCTGCCAGCACTGCCTAGTGGTGGGGCAAGGGCATGGAAGGTTAGCTTCCTCCCAGGCATTCTCCTTTATTATCAACACTTTGCCCAGCAGTAGCCTGACCTTTCAGAGGTTTAGCCCTTCCGCCAGGTCATGTTCAAATCTGCCCCTTTCAGGGTATATACAGAGAGGGTCCTGTAATGGAAAGATCACCAGATTTTAAGCAAGGAATTTAGGATTTCCCTCTGGGGTCAGTCTCATGCTGTAGACCCTTGTATCTTCAGGGTCTTTCCCCAGCTACGTTCTCCACCAAGACATAGACTTCCACCACTGCCCCTCTTTAGGGATTGAAAGGGGAGTCCAGGCCTACCTTCTCCACTGGACTCCTATCCAGGACCCAATAGCAGGCAGCTAAGTTCTGTACCCTGGAGTGTTATGCAGATGCCTCCTTGGATTCCTTCCTACCATTCACCTCTCTTCCCACCAGATAAAGTAAAGAACTAAACACGAAGACAAAGTCTCTAAGTGCTTCAGAGAAGCACAGGTTCCTTGTCTGTTGACTTAGTCACTATTGCCAGGCTTCAGGCAGCAAGAGCTCCTGTGGGGCTCCTTCCCAGCAGCTCAGTTCATTTCCACTGTCCACCAGCCACTGAGCTACTCTACTCCCTGTTTTAATCTCCTCCTCCAGCCTGTGTATGCTTTACCACTGGGGTAGGGCTGCCTGGGCCTAGAGTAACTCTTTAACCCCTTCCTTTCTATTCTGTACACCCCATCCCAGCTTGTAACAAAGTAAAACGTGCTCCAGCTATTTGCCAATGAATAGGTATTTATGCTGTACTGTTTAATATCGAGAGCAGGATGCAGTGATTCAGTCAGTCTGGTTAGCAGCCGATGGAAGGCGAAGTGGGATTGTTGCAAATGTGTGCACTGAATGAGTGATGAGCAAATTACAAAAGGGACAGGTATGTTTGGTTGGCTTGGAAATACCACCTGAACAATCTCTTGTAATGGCACAGCAAAGAGCTTCTCCTTTAGGCACTAGCTATACATAAGAAGCCCTTCCAAGTCAGAGCTGAGGTAACTTAGATCAGGTCATACCCTCGCAGGTCACAATTCTTAATCTCATAGGGCATCTCCCAGCCCAACCTCAAATTACTACAAGATTAGAGGTTCTTGCTTAATAGCCTGATGACAACTCTGGACTGAAGTTTCAAAAGTGCAGCTCAATGTGATCATTGCATGTACTGGAAATAAGACCATGGATTTGTTCCTTTCTGTGACTTGACTGATGATTGTGTGACATTGGAAAGAATGGAAGCTTATCTTGTCACATCAATAGTGGAATATTCCAGAGAATATTAAGACTGTGAAAGATAGTTTACATTTGGAACAAACAGACGAATAGTGATTGGACTTCAGGTTCAGTTTTCAAGATGCTGGATCCCATATATGAACATTACAGGAAGCTTGCAGTACATGACTCTCGTGTCTGATTTTTATGATCAGGACATCTGAATTAACATTACTGCAACCTGTCTAACACCATCTTGTAAACAAGTAAAATATAAACGCACACTATCAGGTAGACATTTAAACCGCTCATTAAAGTCTATTCTGCTCTGTTTTCCCAATGTAAACCTAAAGTAACTCTACAGCAGGAGATAGTTTTTCTAGATCTATGCCAGTGCAATAGGACAAATTTTAGCCTTCATTAAAGCCATGCAAACCCATAGGTTTAACTGCATGTGGGTAAGCGCCATATATAATGGCACTGATGCCATGTAACGGAGTAGAATTTGCTCTTACAAATTATGTTTTGCACGTCTATAAAACCTTGTATTTGAGGATCTAAAAGCACTTTACAAATATTTCTTCCCACATCCTCTCACATACATATATCCATTTTGCATATGGATAAAATAAGACATGGAGAAATTAAGTAACAGGACACTCCAAGACACTACCTTTGCAGTCTATGTTTTAACCACTGAGTAACATTACTGCTACAATAAGCATGGACTGCCAGTTGATTATACTGCTTATCAGGTTATCAACCTATAGCACATAAGATCAAAGAGTGAATTTTCAGCAAAAAAATGAAAAGGTCTGATTTTTTTTTTTCCTCTAAGGGGCTTCAGCTTTGCAAAGTGCAGTGCTAAAGCTGGGATATACAATAATCTAAACCACTGCAACTGAAAATTATATATAAAAGGCAATGGGCTTTGGGATCTGGAGACTGTAAACATTGTAAAGGAAACATACCATCTGTAACTTACATTAATTCTATGTAGGGTATCTTAATCAGATAACATCCGAAAGTAAAGTAATGTCTGAAAGTCACAGTTCATAACACATTTTTTGGGACATGTATTTTGCACCTCTCTTTCATTTTCCAGAGATGTTAAGCATCATAAATACCCCAGGAAGAAAATCATTTTGTATTTCTAGATAGAGGTTATGAATTTGAGATTTACACTGCTGTATACACACGGTGATAAAAATGTATCATATCTGAAAATAGAGAAAGTGGGCATAGAAAGTATTTATTTTTCCTGGGGGAGAGTGGAAGGGCATAAAAATAATTCTTCTGCACAATGGTACAGTTCTAAAAAAAAATCATCATCTAAGTAATAGCATTTTATTATACAGCATTTAGCAACGTTGTGCAACTAGCTAATACTATTTTTTTTATTCACACATTCATATAGGATTTTTGCACATATACACTCTCTCTTATATCAGGCCTATAAGAGACTCTGAAAATTGATGCAACCTGGTCTCTCTCTCTCTTTCCACAGCTAGTTTTCAGAGAGGTTGATTCTCTCATTAGCTATGCACCATGATGTAGGCCAACTGGTAAGCCGCCACTTCAGCATTAAGCCACACAGCCCCAGGAGTGGATGGTGCTGAGCAGGAAAAAGCATGCTAAAGCATCCGTGATGCGTACATTTACTCAGTAATTTCTCAGAAGCCTTTGCAAGAAGGGGTCTTATGTAGTCCTGACCACACTTTAAGGCTTACCTGTCCTGGACAGGTGGTAGTGCAAACATCACATGAGCTCCCTGAGGTAATGCCGTGCCTCTGGGCAAAACGGATAGGTCATTACACACATAGCACTAGCAAGCTGAATTGAACCCATCGAATGTAATAAGTCATCATTTAGGATGGCTATATTCTGCTCTGGAAATATTGCACCTGCTAAGCATTCCATTTTTTTACGAGTTAGTCAAACCTCCTTTCAGATCCATCCATTTCAACATTATGTACTTGATTCCTAAAGCAAAATCTCTCAAACTATTGAATAATAGATATTAGTAGATATATGACTTGAGATAAAAAGAAAAACCTCTATAAAAACAGATACAACTTTCCAAGAAAAACACGGATCTGCCGAATTTTAGACTATAATGTAACTTGTGAGCTTTCTGCCTTCAGAGATGGATATTTCTTCACCCTGAAAATTCATGGTGAGGGCTAGATAAATTACTGCTCTACTTCCATTTGAGCAGCCATTGTACAAATACCCCTGGACAACCCCATTTAAAATGGAAGTTTAATCCCATGGTTTTACAAGTATCAAAGGACTTGGCAGAAACACAGAAAATGGCAGATCAATTAAACCTTACATCCATACTGCAATCATTCTGCTAGGGTCCAGATCAGCAACAAATTTCAGCAATATGAAACTGGAATTTATTATTTGACCTGTGTATTCAGGTCATTCATACCATCTGCACTTTAGAAACTGAGCTAAATTCTCAGCAACACTAAATTGTTTGCCCTTCTAGCAATTAGGGTCTTCTATCTGCAGTAGCTAGGTCTTTGTCTAACTGTTGAAAACTAATGACCTACCTAGAGAATTATTATCTAAAACAAGAGCTTTTTGGAGAATCCTACAACATATACCAAATTCTCATTTTCAAATTATACATGAAAACTGTTAGTGGAGGAGGTGAAAGAGAAATCAATATCCAAAAGGTTTGTTTTTCCCATCCATGTCAAACAAGATCTAATTTAGTAACTTCAATTTCAGCTACATGAGCATATCAACTAATATATTCACTTAATTGTATCATTTAGTGTCAGATTGAGATGCCCTTACACAGAGTAGTACTTTACTCCACACATTTTCTAATTGAAAACAATAGAGTCTTGTTCATATTAAAGTGCTACTAATTATAAATAAAAATATCACAGTCTGACCCTTAAACTGTAAAGCTGTAAAGCTTAAACTGACCTTTAAACTGTAAAACTATAAAACTGTAAAGCTAAAGATCCTTCATAGGCATTCAGCAGAGGACTGAATCAATTATTTTTTATATATGTCAGTGCATCAAAGGTTTTCTGAGCTGCACAATGATACATGATACACACCTGAATTTGTCTTGTAGCTGAATAAGCACCATATTTTGTATAAAGGCATCATATGTTGATAATAGTGCAAAACTTCCATGCCCACATTTACATACTGCAGAACAATTCTGCCCAAGGAGAGCACTACAGGAAACATTATGCATCAGTGAGGCTGCACAATGCCCCTGGGATTGCCCAGGCAAACAAGAACACACGAGCTGCCACAAGTCCTACAGGAAATGCAGAATACAGTGCCATACATGATAGCCTGTTCTGGTTGTTGGTAAGGAGTGGGCATGGGAAGGGAGCCATGTTTATGCTGCCTGCTAGTTTTTGGCGGCATCTAGTACCCCAGAGACCTCAGCAGAGTGAAATTGATGGGCTCAGAAAAGCACAAGGATTGGGACTGTGTATGGCCACCATATGGGGAACATTAAGAAAGGGAAACACCTTGAGACCTCCTTCACTTTGTATGACCATGTGGAGCCATCCGCTGTCAGAATCTATGCACTAGAAAGTTCAGAGTTCTGAAAAAAATTGTACAGCTGATGCTTTTTTCACCTTTGACTTTTCTATTAGATCATTCCCTTTCAGAAACTTTAATCCAGCGGCGAGAGTGAGGGTTTAATATGATTCTGCTGTAAGTGGGCATGGAGATAGTTGGACAATGGTGTAAACCAAGGAAAAGCAAAGCAGAGACAATGGACTGATAGCAAATATACTGAACTGAGCTTGTGTATATGGAAATGTCTGGCTCATCAGTGTGGTAAACAGCAACAGTTTTTCATCATGTGGGACTCATTTGTTTGCTTTTCAGTGTAAAACTGAACCAAATGGGCTCATGGGATTTATGGACGGATAAGATAAGGCTAGAGGTCTAGATATGAGTTGTTGTTGTGGGATTTAAATTCATAAAAGTGAGCCAATAAAAGAAAGGCGTGAGAGCCTTCCTGAAAATGTGACTGCAGGCTCCGAGATGTCTGCCAGCCAGTGGGGATATTATGGATTCACCCACTGGCTTTCTTTAGAGCACAGCTACCAAAAGGCTTGGACCCTTTTTTTAAATATGGAAATCACGAGGTTTAGAAACAGAACAAATATAATTGTAATTGAAAAATAATACAATAATAAAAAAGAACTGACCTTGAAAGGCCATATTTTAAATACATGTAATCAATGGGTTTCCAGTCCAATTATCAGTAAAAAATTAATCATAAACATACACCTCATTCTTTTTTAAAATTTCCTAAATAGACAAAGTGTCTTTAAAAGAATGATTTGTATCCCAAAATTCTATTTGGGTTAAAGTTTAAAATATAAACAAACCTTAGAAACCAGAATAAAGGAAAAGAAAGCATAAGATGGAAATAGATGTTATATGAATGATTATCTTCAGTAACTTAACACTTCAAACAAACTATAGATAGTCAGAATTCAAATCTGTCAACTCTGCTCTCTTAACATCTTTTCCTCCTTTCCATATTGCTTCCTACTGGTTCTTCTCCATCTCATTGGCTAATTATCCATTATTGTTTTCAGTGAATCCTTGTTCCACAGGGTTCTGGCTTCTTACTCTTGATTTGTATCCTTTCTTTGGGTGACCTCATCTTCCCATCAATTACCACTTCTATCCTGATGATTCAGAAACCTTCTTGCCCAACCCTGACTTGACACCATCTATCCAAAATCCTGTATCTCTGCCTCTCTTTCTAACATCTCCTGGATATCTAATATTTTCATCTTAACATGGCCCAAACAGAATGCTTTATCTCTCCTCTTCAGCCCTCCCCACTCACCGCACCCTTTGCCACAGTTGAGAACACTACCACCCCGCCCACCACTCAAGCCAGGAGCCTGGGCTCCATCTTGGACATGGCTCCTCCTTTTCTTTGCTATGTATGTCCTAATAATATCTAAATTCTGCAATTTCTTTCTCCAAAACCCATCTCTTCATTTTTTATCTCTTCAGCCACAGCTTTCATCCAGGCCTCCATTATCATGATTATGGTATCTTCTTCCTGGCTTCCGTGACACTCACGCTGTTGTTCTTCATCCTATGCAAAACACAACCACTAAGATAATTTTCCTTTCCCATTGATCTCACCATGTCACCCCTCTTTGAATCCTCCCACTGCGTCAAAATCAAGCTTCTGTCCTTCATGTCACAGCCCTGCATATGTCTACCCTTGCTAATGCCTCCAACCAGTTCTTTTTTCACATTGTCCTGTAACCCCTCAGCCCTTCCAGTGGTGCCCAGTTTGTCTGATATTCCCACAGCATGAGCAAGCTTTATTCCATGCCACCCCCATGAATGGAATGTTCTTCCTGAGCTAGACCCTGCCACTACCATCTCTCAGCATTCAAATCTTTAATGAAGAACCTCTTCTATTAGGACACCCAAATGCAACTAACTGGTTGACCAAGGCAAGGTTGTGGGGCATTTGGTGGTAGCATAAAGTAAAAGTTATGTTGTTAAAACATTGTTTTATCAGGAGGCCTCCAACTTATCTTCTGACTACTTTAAGAGACATGTTGTACCTGTTCCCTACCCTCTTATTGGCTTGTTTGTTGTAAACACTAAGACAAAAGGAGACATGGTCCCCACCCTTTTGTGCAGGGTTTATCACACTCAGGGTACTAATGGAAATGAGTAATAATGAATAGTAATTTTCCTGATTTTATAGCCATTGTGCACACAGTCATACCATTGGGTGTTCCTTGAGCAGGAGATAAATAATCCCTGAGAAAAGGATATCAAATAGGTATGTATTGTATGCCTCTGTCCTTCAGTACAAGGAAGTAAACCAAAAAAACAAAAGTGCCATTCTGTGTGATTTATGAGAGGGAGGAATAAAATAAGTCAAAGACAAGGCTATATTCCATTATACATGAGGTCTTTTGCTAAAGTAGTTTAAAAAAACTAACAATAAAATCTGCAAGAGCAGAAGGGATATGATGAAGTTCAATGAAGATTAAAATATAGAGACTATATGTATCAAATGGAGTGTGTCTAGCTACAGTGGCTTGTAATTTTCTACTTGTTGAAGATTATGAAGAGCACTGATGGTTGGTCTGCAAAATAATGACAAAGAACAGAGAGCTGAGAGTTGCTATGAAAAGGGAACAGTAAATAATAAGGCAGAATATAGATAAATACAGAAAGGCATAGAACACTGAAAGAGTAATGGATAAAAAAAGACAGTTCAATGCCCATAAATGTAAGAGAATGAATAGTCAGCTGAATCTTTATCCCATGACTCAGTGCATCATAAAATATAGAGTGTAAAAAAGACAAAGTCAAAAGGCAGGTCTATTTGTGTCTGTAATGAATAATGAGAAATTGCAAAGACAAAGAAAACAAATCTTACTGTCTGCATAGAATAGAGATGGCTTTGAATTTTTATCACACAACTCTCCATGCTTCATAAAATATAAAGAATACAAAAATAGAAGAGACATGAGACAAGCCAGCATGCAACATAAAAGTGAAGAAACAGCAGCAGCTGGTCTTGCCAGAGTGGAAATAATAAACCTGGTGCAGTCAGTTAAGAAAGAAGGGTTCTGATGAATATGAATACATTTCTAACTGAGAGAAAAGAAGCCAATATACAAAGAGCTCAGTTTACCAACACCTTGGTATTTGGCAGTTGCTGGAGGTAGGCACATTAGCAGTCTACTCTTGTTAAAAATAGCAAGGTTTGTTCATTGGGAACATAGGAATTGCCATGCGAGACCAGACTAGACTTCATTTGGTCTGATATCCTGTCTTTAACAGTGGCCAACGATAGATGTTATAGAGATTGATGCAAGAAACTCCATGAAGGGCAGTTATGCAGTGACCAGCCCATTGTGGAAGTTTCTTCTTAATCCCTATCAGTTAGAGGATGATACGTTCTGAAGCTTAAGGATTGATGGCCTCTATCTAGCCAAGCACTCACGGACATTAGTAACCTTAAACACAGGAGCATATATTTAAGATTACACACAGACTGTCACTTTAATTCTGGAAGTTTTGCAAAAGTTCATGCTCTAAACCTTCTGCCAATGATATCCAGAGTTTAATTAAAGTCACATAAAGAACCCACACACAGAAATGGTCTGTTCCATACCTAAATTGCTAAAGAATAAACAGCTTCAGAAGCTGAACTCTAAAAAGTATCTCATCACTATGCCAAGGCCATTGGTCTATTAACCAACACTCCCAAGTTTCTATGACTGTTGTGAATTTTCCCCTTTGTGGTCTGCTTGTCCTGGGCTTCAGAGATTTAACACATACCTGTCTATCTTTTTCGGGTCCTTGGGACTGCTTTCAAACTCTTAGCACTTTCAGTGGTATTGAAACAAGCTTACCCCAGGTTTCATGGCTGAGTGTATAACCACCATAAAAACAGCATTATATAGAATAGAAAATGCAAACCGGTCTACTTGAATATTAGCATCCCATGTTTGACTAGATTTACTTAAAAGTACAGATTGTTGTTTTATTATATGTCTATACTGCAGAAACTTTATCCTGCAGAGCATCTTCTGCCACAATAAAATATGCATACATGGATATATTCTGGGATACAGCACAAGCATCAAGAAGCTTAACGAGTGTTGGCAAAAGTATATGATATCTTTAACTAGAACTCAGTATCTACTTTTTTGGAAAGAAATCATAGTTTAAGGCACACATTTTATCACAAATGCATGTTAATGATCATATACTGGAAAGTCCCACAAATCTGTTCTGAGTGAAGCAGCAATGGTTTTATAAGTGATTTTCTAGACAGACTGAAGGTGGCACTGCTATTGGTGCTAGGGATATTCTCAATTATTTATTTATGTAATTGCTAGAAACGGACAAACGTTAGGGGAGCATATAAAGAAGAGAAAATAATGGACTGAATTGTGTGGCATGTTTTAATTTAAGAAATTATAATGCAGCCCACAATAAAATATATAGAGAAGGCAACTCTACTTTCTCCAGCTTGAAAGTGATTTGGGCCCCAGTTCTAAGAATCACCACCAGCGTAAAGGAAGGGACATTCTCAGGGGTGTGCAGTTGGTGTAATGTCCCTACGTTGCCCCTGTGACCTGGAATACGACCAGGGACTTTGAGCTGCTGCAGTGTCCCAGAAGCGTATTGCAGCAGAATGTAAGTTAAAGCAGCCACTGGGAATTCTCTAGTTTACACTGGAGGATTCTCAGGGTCTGGATGCACAAAGGGAGTTAGGATTGTGATGCTGAGCTGTCTCTTGAACATAGGAAGTACAAAAACAACACACAACTATCTTTCTCGCCCATCCCTTATTTTCTGAACTAAGCTTAGCCCTGACACAACTGAGAGTCTTAGAGTTTAGAACAAAAAGAACAAATAAGAGGAGGTTATTTCCCTATGTTTCCTCCCCTCACTCTACACATACATTATTTATGGGCCCTGCCAGTCAGGTGCTGCTAAGTGGATTGCATTATACTGTACTTTCCCTGTACATGTGTGGGTTGTTTTTATCACAAATTCTAGTTAAGTATGTCTATTATAAATAGAATAAAAAGTCTGGGGATAAGCATGCATACTTTCTCTTATATTTGCAAATTCTTAATGTAGCTACAATGTACCACAATTAATTTAAGATCATTATTTAAAAATGCATAAATAATAATAATCCTTTAGAAAATGGGGTCTTACTGAAAACTACTGTATTGAATAACAATCTCTTTTTCCAAACACTTTGTAACATAGAGAAGCATGTAAAGAAGCAAGGGTAACTTGTTGTGATGTCATTTTTGTGGGTTTTTTTCCTTTTCATACAGTAACACACTTGGTTGACTTTGCCTGCTGCTAAGTCAGATCCTTCCTTTGTGTGCATCAAGAATTAAAATGAGCACATATGTCATAACTTGTAATACTTTCATATCTTAATGAACGGTGAAAACTGTGAGTTGGGCTTGGTTGTCTATAGCAGAAAGAAAAGAGAGAGACTTGACATCAGCTGACTGTGGTCCTTTAATCATTTATGTTTCTCTGGGTTTAAAAATGCCTTTTTCGCAAAAATTTAAGAAGGCGAAAGAATGACAGATTTTTATTCCAATATTTTGGAAACTAGCCTTCAAAATTTATTTATTTACTTCTTTAAGTATAAGAAAAAAGCAAAGAACCTCATAAAAGGACTAAAATTATATATAGAGAGAGACAGACAGAGACACACACACACACACACACACACTTACACCCCCCCCAAATAAAACCCTTCATTATCTTTAAATTCATGTTATGAAATCATTCCTCCTTGCAAAATCATCTGTGAAAAAACAAAAATATTTGTATAGCCTCACTGAAAGTTGTCAATGAATATTTATTAATTTGCACAGTATATTACATAAAAAAACTAAGCTAAAAGACTATTAAGGTTGCAGACTCAAGAGTTAGAAAATGAAAGATTTAAGATTGTTTGTGCAACATTAATTCAGCCCCCTTTTAAATATGTGTTATAATACAATCTTTAGTTATATGATCACATACTTGTTTTTCCTCAGAACCTCTGCCTCATTCAGTACACAGGTTGGATACTGCTCCCCCAGGGAACAGCTATTCAATATTTCTTTTTATCCTTAGTTATTCAGCACTATTCAAACTCTGCTTTGAATACAGAGCTATTCATTTCCTCGTGGATTTTGCTGTGGTGCTCTCCTCTTGGTATTTTAGAGCTTTACAAGCATAAATGCTTTTATCTTCCCCCTGTGAGGCGAGGAGGTATTCTTATCCCCATTTTACACAAGGAGAATTGAGGCACAGAAATTAAAGTCAAAAGTGTTAATTTTGGGTGCCTAATTTCAGCAGTAGATTTTTAGAGTACTTAGTTTATTGCATTTTATATATTCAGAGCAGAGCTTCCATTGACTTCAGTTGCAGCTGTGACTACTCAGTACTTTTTCACATCAAAGCCCAGGTGTCTCATCTCTTCAAGGCCTTATTTTTCTATTCCAGAGCAGAACTTCAGACATCTGCCATGAAAAGACAAAAATGCCAAGTAAAAGTTTCTTTTGCCTGGTCTCCAAACATGGGATTTCCCTCTCAGGGTACATTGATACAGTGGCAGGAAGGACTATATTCAGTGCTGGACGAGGGAGAGCTGAATTTTCTTTGTGAGGGCTAAAATAAATACATAGCTATTACAAAGATGTGCATTGTAGAAAACCCTAATATAGCTGGATAGATTTGTCATTATAAAAGAGTTCTAGCTTTTCAAAAACACACAATACTTACCTTCTATGCATGGAATCCCCCAGAATATTGAGTATTAAAATTATGGCATTATTCTGTGTGAATAAGATAGTAGGTGGACTGAGTCAGAACATCAAAATATGGTTTGTCAAAGCTGAAATATTTCATGGAGATGTATCAGTTCTGAGAAAGTTTTCAATGGGAAGGTTTCCGAGGTTCCAGGTATAATCTCCAGTCACTTCCAGAGACAAAGAGAGACATAACCCAGATTGAAAAATGTGAGCTTTTTGATCTAAAAATGGGTGTTTCAGCACAAAACTACTTTGTTTGAATGTTTGAAAGGTTTTGTTTTCATTCCAATCTCGAATGTAAACAAAATTTCAAAACCTTTGAAGATTGTCATGAAACAGAATTGTCACAATGAAGGAGAAATTATCATTCTCTAGCCAGCTTTAATATTAGGTCATTTCTGAAGGTTCCTAAAATCCATTAACTCTAACTTTTCTCCACATCAGAGCCCTCAACAGTGGGACTCAGGCACAGGAATATTAAAATAGTGCCAATAAGAATATTAATAGCTCTTCCAGGCATTCCTAAGGTGTTTTGGGAAAACATACAGCTTAGTAAGAACATATGATGGAACATCATGCTATATGGGTTTTACTGGCACCCCCATTTGGGCCTTTTTGCATAACTCACTCATGACTTCCCAATCTATGACAAAAGGTCACTGCAAACTTATTCCTAGTCAAACCTTACTGCAGCCTATCCCATATTGTTCATTTGCTCTCTCTGTAAATATATACATTCTATAGATATATTCTATAAACTTATATAGATAGGGTTCTCTTTTTCTGTGTCTAAAGTCCACAGAAATATATTAAATCCAGTACTGAGTGACAGTTATTACAAACATTAGCACAGGGGTCTCAAACTCGCGGCCCGCGGGCCAACTGCGGCCCGCGGGCTCGTGTCATGCGGCCCGCAGTCCGAATCCGGCTGCAGGCTTGTGCTGGCATTTTTTTTTGAGCGGAGCTCCGGGAAGCTGTGGCCGTTTTAAAAAGGAAACGGCCGCCGAATGTGGGCCCCACAGGGAGATTTGACGGCGGACAGTGGAGTCTGCAAGTCCCTGTGTGAGCCTCTCTCTCTGCTCTACTGTGCTGCTTTAAAAAGGAAACGGCCGCCGAATGTGGGCCCCACAGGGAGATTTGACGGCGGACAGTGGAGCCTGCAAGTCCCTGTGAGAGCCTCTGTCTCCTACTGTGCCGCCGAATTGTACCCTGCGGGGAGACTTTTTCGGCGGAGAGTAGAGCATGAAAGGTACAGTAGAATAGTGTGTGTCATGTGCGGCCCCCCTGAACTCCACTCAATGTAAATGCGGCCCGCCACAGCAATTGAGTTTGAGATCCCTGCATTAGCATATTCTGTGTTCGTACTGCACCCTGCCCAATGGGACCAAAGCTTGTATATTACATTATCTTGTATATCACAATATCTTGTAAATCACAATATACTTATTTAAAATTGCTAATAGTAAAAGCCTCAGCAGAATTACCATCCTGTATAAATTCAGTACATGCAACAGGCCAAAATTCAAAAGCACACAAACAACCCACAGACAAAAGCCAACGTCATTTTTAAAAACAGAATACTTTGTCAGGAGCTTTATTTCATAGACTCATAGATTCCATAGATTATTCACTGTGATAATCTAGTCTGACCTGCTGAATAGCAGAGACAACAGAATTTCCCCGAAATAATTCTTTTGGAACTTGGTAATATCTTTTAGAAAAACATCCAATCGTGATTAAAAAATTGCCAGTGATGAGCAATCCACCACAACCTTCCATAAATTGTTCCAGTGGTTAATGACCCTCCCTGTTAAATATGTATGCCTTATTTCCAGTCTGAATTTGTCTATCTTCAACTTCTAGCATCTTGTTATAACTTTGTCTGCTAGATGGAATTAAATATTTGTTCCCCATGTCAGTATTTATAAACTGTGAACAAGTCACTTCTTAACCTTTTCTTTGTTAAGCTAAATAGATTGAGCTCCTTCAGTCTAGCACTATAAGCCATATTTCTAATCCTTTAATCATTCTCATAGCTCTTCTCTGAACCCTCACCAGTTTATCAATACCCTGCTTGAATAGTGGACACGAGAACTGGATGCAGTATTGCAGCAGCAATCACAGCAGTGCCAAATAGAAAAGTGAAATAACCTTGTTCCTCCTACTCGAGATTCCTTGTTTATGCATTCCAGGATCACAGTGGTCCTTTTGGCTACCATATTACACTGGGAGCTTTATTTATTTTTTATTAGATGCTTTTGTGCTTAATGACATATGAGGCAACCCTGTGTTTCCACCTCAGTTTGTCTAATGTCATGTTTCTTGCTCTACTATAGTCTGTTTCCAAGAAAGCATCATCTTCCTCAATGATTTTCATAAATCATCTGGTGTCCTCTTTTTTTTTATCTTCCACCAGGTGGGATCCCGTCAATGGCTAGTCTAGAAATACAGTTTTTTGACATCTATGGAACATCCAAACCACTTCAGGCTTCTTTCTTAAATCATTGTCTCTATAGTCTGCTAGCCAGTCCTTTGACACATATCAGCATTAGTTATTTTATCCCATGAGTGGAACTAACTATTCTTCGCAATCATCTCTGATGGAATATATTAAGTTGTCTGTTGTGGGTTTCTAGCATTTGCCAAGTTTCAGAATCCTGGTATCAAAATGGCTTTATATGACTTTATTTAGGTTCTTGTGTGAATCTTCCTGTTTTTGAAGGTATTTGTTAGTCTCAGAAAGTCTCAACTTGCATTCTTAATTCTTGTTTCCACCTCCTTATGAAGTTGGCTATTGGCACTAATTTTGCTTCCAAGACATCAGTACTCATTAAGCATGTTGTATTCTTCACCATTGATCACATATGCTCCATCATTGCTGACTCCTCTTTTAATTATTATGACTTCTGTTTTCTTTTGGCTGATTCTTAATCCTACTTTGGCAGCCGCCCAGTTGACATTGGTAGTGGTCTTTGTCATAGAATTATCATCTGTATCCAACAGAACAATGTAATCTGCAAATTCAAGATCTTGAAGTTTTTCTCTACTCCATATAATTTCTGTATCTTCCTTTGATATTGCTTTTCACATCACACAATCTATAACAAAGCAGAAGAAAAGAGAAGATAAGAGGCAACCCTTTCTTGCTCCAGTGATGGTATCAACCCAGGCAGTCTTTCCACTTTCTTTCCTTACACAGCATTTTGAACCTTCATATAGTACCTTAGCCAGTGACACTGTTTTTCTAGGAAGCCCATAATGTTGAAAGATCTTCCATAGTGACTCTCAATGAATGCAGTCAAAATCTTTGGTGAAATCTATAAAGTTTAAGGCAAAGCTTCTCTGGTAAGCAGGCCCTTTCTCAGTCAACCTTATGGTAAAGATGTGAGTTTTATTGGTCTAAAGCCAGCTTGCTCATCATGATCCCTTTAAATCTTTGCCCTATGGTGGGAAATGCTGATTGTTCTAGAAGAAGGAAGTGCTGTTTGGGGGATGGGCGAGCAGAAAGAGTGGAGAGAGACAGGGTGTGTCTGGAGATCCAGACAGAAGGGCTGCAGCGAGCCAAGCAGGCCCTCCCAAAATTGAAGCAGTTGAGAACCTGCCTGAAGTCTGGGAAGGACAGAATGGCTGCCCGGGTCTGAAGCCAGGAGAAGCATCGTTCAAGGGAGGAATCGCCCAAGAAGGACAAACCAGAGCTGGATTCAGTATCACAGCTGCCCAGAGCTGTTTGGGGCCATGCGTACAGGGGCCTGTGACTTTGCACTGGGAATAAGGAGGGAGGCTGCAACTAGTTAAGTGGGGAAAGTAGTGTTACTCCTTGCCAATTTTCAGTCACTAGTTGGTTTCCTTTTTTTAGTAATTCACAGATCCATCTTTCTCCCACTACTCTGGACAGAATTCTTTCTCCCAAACTATATCACAAAGTTGTGTATTTCATGTATTACCACCCCCTCTCCAGCTTTAAGTAGTTCAGCAGTTATCTTATCTTGACCAGGTGCTTTGCCGTTTTAGCTACTTAATTGCTTCCTTTATTTCTGCTTCTGAAATTTCTAGCAGTCAGATATTTAATTCCTCACCTTCTTCACATACATCAATTAGAATTATTGGCTCTGATTAGTTGAGTACTTCATTAAAATGTTCACACCATCATTCCTTTTGTTCTGTTTCTGTTGTTAACAATCTTCCATCTTTCTCTTTTACGATATCATTGTGACTCTGGAACAGTTTCTTGGAGTTGCTTCTCTCTAATGTTTCTTTGGCTTCTCTCATTTTTTGTCTAGCATTCTCTCTTAGCTTTCAGACACAACTGCTTTACTTTTTATCTTTCTCTTCATATTTCTACTGCAACTTACATTGTTCTTCTTGTCATGTCACTTTTTTGTCTCTTTTTGAAAACTCTTCTTTCTTCAGTCAGTCAATTTCCATGTGCATGGCAGTATCCACTCTTCTTTCTTAATCCTCTTGTCCAAATGAAGTTGTCGGAATGTGACTTGCTTAGGGTGGTTGGAGCGTTGCCTAGTGGTTGAGGCATAGGCCCATGACATTAGGGGATGGGTTGTTGGTAGGGAATCCTAGGCCCTTCCACTCTGCCAGGCTCTGACCCACGGCCCTTTGAGAGCTATCAGTGCTCTGACAGCCAGGGCTGCTTTCGGCTGCATGCCTCAGGCCACAGTCTATCACTTCCCTGTAATCATCCCTAAATCACCATCTGGGTTTAGGCAGTGTGAGGGATGTCTGCTCACCAAAACGACATCTTCCGGCATCTGCATGTAGTGAAGTCACTCTCTTTTCTCTCAGGTGGCAACTGCCTCCTCTGGCAGTACGGCCCAACCTCCTGTACTAGCTTAGTCCAAGGGATTTCCCCTGCTGTGGTAGTTCAAAAAAAAATAAAATAAAGAGGGATTAACCAAATCCAGAGTTCGTATGACAAGGAGAGGCTGTCTCTGCAGCATGGAGGGACCTTTGGGAGCTGTTTAGATTCTCCCTTTCCTCAGCTCTTCTCTCCTGGAGGTGCAGGTGTGATCTCTTCCCTTGGCTACCATCAAATGAGCTGCTCCTCTGCCTTTTAATTCCACCTCCACTTGGTGCATTTGCTACAGGTGTGGTGGGATGGGGCTGGCTGGGCACAGAGTAGTTCCTTAACTCCTTATTGCCCAGTCTGGGGTTTGTACTCCCCATCACAGGCAGCTTCCTGCAGACATCTCTAAAGTGAGCTCTATTCCTCTATACCATCATGCACTGCCTGCCACTCTTGGAGTCTGTCTGAAAGCTGGATTTTAAAATTCCTCCTGATTCCTGTGTCAGACAATTTACCCACATCAAATTCCATAAACTTGACTTTTTAGTCTCACGTTAACTGTTCTGACAATAAAATAGTCGTCTGTTCGTACCTCAGCATTTGTAAGACGTTGTATAAAGAGCAGTGAACTTCTCCATTGACAGCAATGAGATCCAATTTTTTCTTGGTCATTCTTTCATGTGGCTTCCATGTTCGTTTGCGTTTCCTGTGATGAGGGAAAAGCATCCTCACAATGCACTGATTATACATATTCCATAGGTTAGTAATTCTTTCATCATTGTCTGTCTGCTCCTCAGTTCCGCATTTACACATGCAATGCTTGTATTCCGGGTTGTTGTTACCAACTTGGGCCTTCATATCACCCATAACCAGAACATCATAAGCATGGACTTGGTTTAGTCTATCTTGCAACTTGCTATAGAATGCACCTTGTACTCGTTTATCATGTTCATTGGTAGATGCATAACACTGAATAACTTGATTTGTAACAAAATGTGTTCTTATATTTCATGAGCCAGCTGGTTTGCATTCCTGTAGTTTGTGTTGCCTTTTTGTCAAGGAGTCCACAGCTCCTTCTATGTGAGAATCATCTTGCCTTCCTGAATAGAGTACTGTGATACTGTATGAATGGAGTCTTCCATGCCCAGTCTATCTCATTCCGCTCACACCAAGAGTACTAATACTCAGTTTCCCAGTGTCCCACATTGTTCTAATTCTAATTTCTAATTTCTAATTCTAATTCTAATTCTAATTCTAATTCTAATTTTAGTTTTGGCTATTAGAATTTCTTATTTCAGGTGATAAACTCCCTCATGGTTTTGCTCTATCCGCTTCATACCACCATTCAAACTCATCTATTGTCAACTCATTGATTCTGAGAGGCTGCATGAGACAGAGAGCATGGGTAATTAAGGTAGACTCTTTTGTCAGTATTGCTTCCATAACAGTGACATTTTTTATGACAGGTTGTTGGCCAACAACAGGTCTATGGCTCCTTATTCAAGATATTCTGCGCAGCCAATGATAGGTATGGGGTTCCCTTATGCACCACCCGAGAGATGTGCCTAGCAGCTTAGGATGCCCCAGGAGAGTACTGGAAGCTCATGTTCATGACCCCCAAAACTTTGCAGACTCTCTGCTATCCAGGATATAGTCCCCCATCTTGTACATATGTCCTACAGTCTTTGTTCCTGGATTTAACCATTGACATTTCGCCATGTTAAAACACATATTGTTTGTTTGTGCCCAGCTTTTTCATTGCCATAGCCCTAACCCAAGAGTCCATCTCAGAACTCTTTTCAATGTAAACACAGTTGTATAAGGAATGACAGAGTAAAATAAGAAGTGGATTACTTGCCCCTAACTTCTTTAAGAGATTCTTCATCCTCTCCAGCTCCTTCAAAGTCTTTCCCGCTTCTGTGGGAGAAGGAGCATTTTATAAACCCAGCCCCATTCAATCCTGATTCCAACAAGAGAGAAGGTGGCAAGAACCATGAAGAGATAGACTTGTACCATTCTGTTGAGGAACAGAAAATATAAGTTCCAGCTCCTCCATGTTTTTGTAATTCTAGTCTCAGAGTCAGGGTGATTAATATGGGTTTGCTGAAATTCCCTGCTATCTCCTTGAGATAACTTCCTTTTCCTCAGTGACTGTATCTTCTGTCCCACAGGATTTGTTGCTGTAACTAGGTAATATTGGCCTAGGAGGGAGATATAAACTAACATTTTCACACCATATTTAGTCATTCACCAAAAAATGACTCAATCTACAGACCATTTATTGCAGTCCTGTAAATCATTACTGAAATGAACTACACATGATAGATACTGTACTGGTTGGGCCCAAATGTTGTATGTATGTTTGAATTTTGTTTTAATTAAAACAAACAAAAAAAATTTTAGATGACCAAATCTAGCCATCACAAGTTTTCAGGAGAATTGGTCAAAAAGATTTGAAATTAATAATTTTAGCTTTTCTTTCAAATTCATTTGTATCCAGTTTTCTGATGAGCAACAGATCTTGTCAAAACACTTTTAAATGATGAATTTCAATGAAATTTCTACATCTCAGTGAAAAAAGGGTCAACATGTTTTAAATATTTTGAAAAATTACTTCTAATTTTTCAACCAGCTCTAGTTTTCAGAAAATATTTAAGCATATGTAGCATTTAGTGTCTTTAGACCAAGTCATTTTTATTTATAAGTGCATACAAAGTAGTGAGATGTTTGTTAAAATTTGAAACCTATATAAGTTTTTACTTACCTCTAACTCAAATATAGTTTGATTAATTTGTTTCAAATTTAGAAAACACTGTTTCCTCTGAAAGTGATTTGCTGAATTTCAGGGGAAAAGAAAGTATATTGACAAAGTTATAGTGGAATTAAAGAAGGCCTTAATCTGGGACTCTGCTGACAATCTGAACTATGAAGCAGCTGCTGAGAACCTTCTTAATAAATGTGGATAAAACCATTTGGTTTAGTACCTATTTAAAGGGATTAAACAACCACAGAAAGAAAGAAAGAAAGAAAGAAAGAAAGAAAGAAAGAAAGAAAGAAAGAAAGAAAGAAGAAGACATATAATCACAGTAAACCAAGCAGCCAAAGAGATGTTTTTAGGGTTTGGGCAATATTCATCTACTGGGCAGTGGAAAAAAAAATGCAAGAAAAAATATTCCAGACTCCCTACTTTTTCTCAATTTTTTTACTTTGTCATCTCCTTTTTCAAGTATAAAAAAAGTAAATTATGGAAAGCTTTCCCCTCCTTTCTTTCACTTTCATTGCAATCCCCCCTCCTTTGTCTGACACTTTTTCCAGTTAAAAAAAAAGGGCTGGAAGGAGTAAAAAAGTGAGAGAATGTGTGGATGGGGAGTTAAGGGGGGGAGAGAGGGAGGATTCCCCACAAGAAAGAAAATGAACATTTTCAAAAAAGAATTATACTGACATATTTTAATTTTGTATTTTCTTACATCATGGTAGACATTTTTTCTCAAAACATTTTGTTTTTGCTGGCATAGCCTTCAAGAAAATTTTTGTCAGTCAAAACTTTGACCAGCTCTATTTCCCTTGCTGACAGCAAGGCAGTCTCATGAGCTGTTATTCCATTGGCTCCCTCCATTGTGGCTTTGTGCCATTTCTCCCTCCTAAAGAGTAGAAGCTAGAGAGGATAAATTAACACTCAAAAGCAGCAGCTTTAACATATGATATTTGCTTCCTCACTATCCCCACTATAGCGTCAATTCTAACCTCTGTGTGGTGTCAGGAATTCTAGATTTAAATGAAGATTCTTGTTCTCTTCTCTGATGTTCTTTCTATTGTGACCTGTCCTGCATAGAGTATATGTAGGGAGTGCATATAATCTTCATTAGAATTTTACTCTCTCTCTCCCCTTTCCTGCCTCTTTAGATAGCCCTGCTTGTTTTCATTCTGCCTTCTCTGTGCTAAATGTTCACCCTATTTTTAATTTCATTTTTCCCCTTTGCTCCTTTTTCAGCATCTAAGTAGACTCCCAAACAACGACATTTGCATTCAAGTCCAACTTTCAAATCACCATTGCTGTGTGCCTTCAGAATTAAGGAAAATGAGTCCACCCATTTATAGCTGCATGTAAACAGACACAAATCATTAGAGGACATAAAGTATGCTGTCAAGAAAGCATAACAAGCAATTGTAACTGCTTGAGATTATTGGCTTTGAAAAGTCAGTGTTTTCTAAAACCACAATGTGGTCAAGAAGTGCAGAATAAAGAATACATTCTATAAAGGAGGAAGAAGGAGCCTGGAAAATTAAGCACTACATTGTCATGGTCAGGTATGACTTACTATATAGACACAGACTTTCATTAGGGGCAGTGTAGAACTGTACTATCCCAGCACCTCCCAGGATCCTGAACTGTGCAGACAAGAATCCCCACACTGTGGGAACTAGGACCTAGCTGGTACCATCCCTCATCCTTTGCAAAGCGGTCTTGGGAGAAAAGTGCAGAGAGGAGCCAGTCATATAACTCCAGCAGGTAGGGGGAGAAGCTGTCAATGCAGGAATGTTTAGCTCTTTGAACATTCAAAGAACTTTCTATAGTTTGGACTGGACTTTTTATGCTGTATGATATTGGCTGTTTGCTCCAACCTTCTCCCTCCCCGTCCTGCTCTCTCACAGACTCATCATATCAACATCAGTCCACACCTGCCCCTCTTCTCAACCTTTTCTCCGTGACCCTGACTCTCTCCCCTGATACACTCTCTTTTCCTTTCCATGTAGACTATTCTCTCCTAAGGAATGCCCCCACCCCAAACAATCACAGAGCTAACATGACATTTGTTGGCATCAATCACATTGTTCGCTCTGCTTTGTTATATCCTTCTCCCTGCCCTGTGTCTGTCTTGTCTGTTTAGATTGTAAGCTGTTTGGGGCAGGGACCAGCTACCCCTTTGTGACTGTGCAGTGCCTACCATTCATGGTTGGCCTTTATGCAGTAACATGTTTAGTTTGTTAGATTAAACTAATAAAGAAATAAGCCTCACCTAGAGCTTTCCAGCTCACAAAAGAGAATCCATCCCCTACTGCCGTCCTGTACATTCCCACTTGCAAATCCAGTCAATTATGCAGCAGGTGGGGGATAGGGTAAAAGTTTGGCCTGGTTCTTCTTTTCTTTTAACTGTCTTAACCCCATTTGGACATTTTATGTCCCACAGGGAGCAAGGACTGTGAGTGTACTTGACCGCTGTGCAGGGACACAGCGGGAGCAGTCATCTTCTCTTATATATCCTAGGAGCAAAGCCCCAGTCTGGTTCTAAACCTGAGGGTAGGAGGGAGATATAAGATTAATGGGTAGAAATACTTACTGAACTAACTAAAAATCAGTTCATTTCCCACTGCCCATGGACAGGAAAGGTGCAACAGGAAATTCTACTGCAGCATATGCCTCAGATCTAAGCAACCACTAAAATAAAACATCAAACAGAGAAGCCTATGGTTTATGCAGTACAGAGAACTGTAGTATGGTATTTTTAAAAAATGTGTTATTTTTACCTACTGATATTAATAGGAGTTCCTTAGTATATTTTGAGAATCTAGAACAAACATGGGGAATTTAATCCTTCCCCAAATCTGGTAGTCTTTAATCTTCCTGACATTAGCAGAGATGGATTTGGAAAGGCAAGGCTCAGTACCTTTGATAGCGACCACATCGGGGCTGCCTTGAAACAGTTCTCAAAATTTAACTCTTTAAGCATGTTAACCAGTAACAGAAAACTGCTGGTGTCTGCTAGCATTATTTCAAACGGAATAAATGCCTCTTCTAACCTTGGTATTTTGAAGTCATCTAAAGCTATGTCTATGCTTGGAGCTAGGGTGAGGATCCGTAGCTTAAGTAGACATCCTCGTGTTAGCTCTCACTGAGCTAGTACAATAAATATAGTACCGGAGGTGTGATAACACAGACAGTGGCACCGCAGGCTAGCTGCCCCTAGGACATACTCACAGGGCCCAGGTGGGATTGTACTCGGGGTGATAGTCCATGCTGCTGCTTGCCACTCGTGCTTCTGTGGTTCCATGATAGCTAGCATGAGTATGTCTACAGGAGCTGGGAATCACACCCCGAGTTGCAAGCCTAAATAGATGGTTTCTTATATCCCTCTCAGTTTTGTGCATCACGTTATGAAAACAACAGACATAAGACTAAAGACCTTATTTGCTCTTTCCCATTCGTGTTGCTCTTGTGCCTAGCTTTTACCTTGGGAAGATGGATGTACCTCAAAGGTCTTGCTTACTCAGGCAAGAAAATCCACTGAGAGTTTTACTTCTATCCATTACCTTGGATATATGGAAAAATTTGAGCATCCACTCTTCAGCATAAGGGGGGAGCAGAGCTTCAGTACTGAATAGCTGTCTTTTCAAGGGTGGAATAAGAATGTGATATCATTCATTGACATATAAAAGCTTTTTCCAGCATGCAAGTAATCCCAAGTACTCTCAAATATTCTTATATTCATCAGTTCTGATCCTAATGCTTAGGTTCTATTTACCTGCCTTATTAAAAAGTGGAAAAGATTTTAAAGCTGTCTGCAGAGCTAAAAAGCATAGACCACAGGTAATAGATGGACAAGTATTAGCCATATCATTTGGTTCACTTGCCTCTAACTGATTGGCTTTATGGTTCAATAACTACATAATACGAAGTATAATAAATGGTTATGCATTACAATACACATATTGGACATTCCTTCCTCTCTTTTTGATGACTCTCTTTTAGAAGCCATTTACCAATATCCCAGAATTGCATCCAATAACCAATAGTGTATTACCAAACATTTTATATTGTTAAATCAGAGTTAAGGTTGAGAGTACCTATCAATAACTTCGTTCTAAAAGTGTGGCAAAAATATAAGAGCCAGAACCGCATTAAAACTTAAATTTAGATCCTGATTCTTATTTATATTAAGGCTCCTTTATCCCATCCTGCAAGGACAAAGGGGCTTTAAAGCATGTATAAATGTAATTTATGCCCATTTTAAAGCCTCTTTACAGTGCCACTTTGGTGTAAAGGGGCTTCAGTAGTAAAAAGAATCAGGATCTAAAAGTTTTGAGTCTGTACTATATCTAACTATTAAAACAACATATGAACTATTTACAACTGTTTACATAAAACTAGAATGTCTGAGAAAGGGAAAGCCCCCTAGAATAAATCAGAACAGCCATTGAGGCTATTTCTGTGGATGAGAATAACAGGATCACAGCAGGGTCCCTTGGCCAGCCCTATACACTGATTCTACGCCACCTAGGAAACTCCCTTATTGTTTTTACAAGACTTTTCTCCTTCCCTGTGTATGCTTATTGTGGGTCTTTTCAGGCAGGGAGAAACTGATTGACTATACAGGGAATTGGACATTATACAAAGCGCTGCTCGATGCACAAAGTAACCAAACTGGAAAAATAGAGTAAAACAATTCATTTTCACTAACTTTTTTTGAGTAGCAGTGAACTTAGTGGTTATTTTTAAAGGTAGTATATAAGAAATTTTCATACAGAAGTCTGATTTTCAAGTTGAGGGTGCTCCTTTAAAGTCCTTCTGAGTTTAGATTAAGTTAAAGCATTCCCTATTCCCTAATGCAAAGCCATGCTGGACTCTAGAAAAACCTTACATCAAAGAACATTGGGCATAGCATGCTTCCAACAGTCTAAGCTTTAGATCGTGAGAGAAACATATCAGACAATCTTATGCATATGTGAAGAACTTTCATATGTTGATAACCACAGCACTATATTACTAATTTTCCAGGTTTTCTAAGTTTGCTAAGTAAGTTCCTTTCTGCTACTTAAACTTGATTTTTTTTAAAATTAAATTACGTCTTGTATTGATTTTCAAAAAGGAAGAAATTATTCTGTTGCAATTTTTCAAGAGTAGTAATTTTGTACCTGTTACACCTGTTGGGGTAAAAATAGATGCATGTAGGCATTTAAAAATGCATATTAGGTACCTTTTACACTGGAATAGCTCCTTTAGGGTTATTCTAAACCATTGATTAAATACTGTATCTAGCTACAATATAATAATATATTTCAACCTAATCAGCATGAAGTTATGGAATTAAGAAGCATTTCCAATTCTTCTGCTGTTTCAGTGTTCTTCCTTTGAGAGCTTTCTTTTCTTTTCAGAAGCTCTACGGGAATCTTACAATTTTGTTCATGCCAGACTAAATAAAAATATCTGAGCAAGATTCTCAACTGGGCTAAATCAATAGAGCTATGCTGATTTGCACCTGCTAAAAATCTCCTTGATCACTAGGGTATTTAGGGTGTGGAAGGGACTATATGACTTTTTTTTTAAAATTTGTTTTGAAAGTCCAAAATAACAGTTTGTTTATTTACCCTTGACAAGTGGACCTTGGCAGCTGCTAATTTGCCTCTCCGATATATTTTTCTTGAATTTCTATTTGCTAACAACTTTTTAGAACACATGGGCAAATTACTGTTTGTAAATTAATTCAGTGAATAAAGTATATTTGAAACAATCACAAGCTATTAACAGAAGTATTTATTTTAAAATAATGTCTGGTTTTTATTCTGATTTCCATACAAATCTACTATGTACCAAACTCTAACAGGATGCCAGTGCCTTCCTCTTGAACCACTCCTGGTAGCAGCAGTCGGAACATGGCAAGGAGACTCTGGCTGGTGTCTGCTAACATCATGGTGGGAGATGTATCTAGTTAATTCTACCCAAACTTTAAGGGAGAAATGAGAGAGGTTCCTCAATCAGAGAGAAATGATTGTGTGGGTGGAAAGGACTTTTCCTGGAAGCCCTAAGGACAACCAAGGTTAGGGTGAAAGTCTTGTCTGAAGTTTACATTTTCATTTTGTTATTTGAGTTAATAATAAAGCTAAACTCCAGAAAGGTTGAATTTAAATTAAAGGCACTGCAAGTGATAACTCTTTGATAGCCACAGTTTATAATCAATGGTGTGTATGCATGCAAGTGAAAGAGGGTAAATGTAAATGTTTTCTAGAGTCTGTGAGATTATTTGTTCTTTTCCCCACAATATATTAAAGTCAGCATTTACCCAGTTATCATACAGTGGTTCCTGAGGAATCTCCATTGGGGCACATCCCAAGTGGGTAAAGTATCTCAGACATTGCAGATGCCATGGTATCATTAAAATCATTAAGGGCACTGACCTTCCAATGTGCTGCTAGAAGTGGACCATGGAAATTCTAAGACTTTGCGTGTGCAAGGTCTGCAAAGAGACCGCTACACCACTACAGCAGTGCAAAAGGCCCTTAACGTGATTGTGAAATTACATTTATAAATGCTTCTAGGTTCTGGCAGTGCAAAGGGGCCTTGAAGTGGATATAAGAGCAACTCTACAATCACTCAAGGCCCTTTCACACTGCCATACCGGTATAATGAGGCCTCTTTGTAAATGAAAACTAGGTCTGCAGTTTCAGTTTAAGCAAAAGGGAAAGAAATGTACTAATAGCAGTAAAAGAGGGGAACATGCTACAAACAAACTTCATACCAACATCAGCTACAATAAGGCAAACCAGCCAATAAATACCTCAAATATCTGTCTGTGTAGCACTGCAAATATATTTTGTGCGAGAACTCCCTCACCAAGGGCAGCACCATAAAGTTCCAATTCCATAACATAATGGCAATTTCCCACATTTCCTGCTTCCTTTGGGAACTTTACGAAAAAACAGCCAGCCAGTCTTTCCTCTACATAATACTTTTTGTAAAGCTGACATTATATGGAGTATTCACTGAAGAGCTTTAGCTACCAGCCCTATTTGATACACATTGGTATATTGTTCTCTATTGCATTCAAGCTGGAATTTTCAAACGGACTTAAGGGATTTAAGTACCAAACTCCCACTGAAATTTCTATCATGTTAAATAAGTCACTTCTCTACCTTTAAATCTATCGCAATCCGTCCCTGAAACTGTAAGCCACCAACTGTGGTAGGTGCATGTGTCACTCCAAAATGGTAATGAATTTTGGAACTACGTTACTAGATATGGTAATATAATTCCTGAAAATGCAACCTTCTGACGCACACTCTTTCTGGGACTTATGATTTACTGTGGTCACATGTATTGTTTATGTGTATAGTTACATGTGCACTGGCAAAATACAACCTTTCCCAATTTGGACGGCTCTTACAGGGAGCTGAAATAGTTTGATCCCAGTATGGAAGTATTAACCAATTAAATAAAACTCACTGGGCAGATCAACAAAGCACACTTTGTAAATCTGTTTTCCACTATTAACTGCAACTCTTGGAGCATTTGTTACCATTAATGTTCCTGTCAATGCTTCATCGAAAGCTGTTCTGAAAGCAATTTCCCTATTGCTATCAGCAACTCCACACGATCACATTAATGGCCTTGTACAGAAGACATTAATGCATCATGTGAAATTTCTCCATTTCTTTGTGATCGTGTTTTGTGCTGAAACTGTGGGGAAAAAATAATTGCATGGATGAAGGTGATGATATACATGGATGATATTTTTAATTACAAAAAGAAAGGAAGTGTAGAGACATTGGATAATGCAATATTATTTCCTCCCCCCTTTTTTTTTAAACATGGTCTTTGAAATGAAAATTGCAACTGGAGCATAATGTCAGTTAATGGGATTAATCTGTCTTTATGTTAAGAGACACATTGGCAAAGGCAATTTGTGACTCTTTCAGTATTTTAATATTACAATATTGCAACACTGTTTAGGATTAGAAATAGAACAAAGAAGAAATAAAAAATGGATAAAATAACTATTTGTCAGACTAAGGATAAACACAGAGAGAACTGTTACTGAGAACAATAAAATGAACACGTTAATGCTTATTATAAATAAAATCTAGGCGTGTCTTCTATTTTCTTCTCAGTGAATTGTCCCAAGTAAAACCATTATTATAGATACAAGGTGGGTGAGGTAATATCTTCTTCCATTGAACCAACTTCTGTTGGTGAGAAAGACAAGCTTTCAAGCTGCACAGACGGACCTCTTCTTCAGATCTTCTGGAACATATAGTAAATAGTAAAGAATGGAATTTTAAAGTGGGAATATCACATGGTAAATTACAATAAAAGGAATAAAGTTTACCAGTGAATATCAATGACTTCTGTGCCAACCAACACTTCAATGTGTGACAAAAAAATGCTGTCTACTAGGCATTGTTTATGATTTTCTGCTCACTAAATCTAGAAACAAACAGCTCTGTAGTTCATGAAATGAGCCTACTTCACTTGGGAGAGGGTACTATTTTTGCATCATACAGAAGAGGGGAACCAACTGCCAGAATATTTTGTTCCCCTAGCTAGTGAAAATGAGGGAGTTCTTGCTAATCTGATAACAACACCAGCATCCCAGTGGAGAGTGGGTGTTATAATGGTTTCTTTTCTGCATTATGACAGGTGGACACTTTTATCACTGTTATTTGGTAAATGCCAACTTGTCTCTGAATTGTATATCAGATCCCGACTCCCCCGGCCCAAAAAGACAAATATCAGTGAGAAAGCAGAGCTAATACTCAATCCTGGTTGGATCAAAGGCTGGGAAGGGAAGGAGTTAAGGTTCCAGTATGAATCAAATGAGTATAAATGTCACTGAAACATAGAATGGACTAAGAATCTGTAACTCACTTATGCAAGGCAAATAAGTGCAATAAAAGAATTTGTATTAATTCCCATTTAGAAAAATCCCTTATTTTTTGCCTTGATTCTGCCACATTTACTCTATGCTGTGTAAGTATATTACCCTGAAAGTAGTTCCACTGATTTCAATGGAACTAAATGTAGAGAAGATTATTACTCAATGGACAGGATTCTTTCCTGTGCCAGAATTCCACTCAGTACAGGGTGGGATTGGGTATCAAAGAGCTAGATCTGGCTTTCAGATTCTCAAGGTCAGTCATGCTCTAAGTAATGCTTCTTAGAATCATAGAATATTAGAGTTGGAAGGAACCTCAGGAGGTCATCTAGTCCAACCCCCTGCCCAAAGCAGGACTATCCTCAGCTAAATCATCCCAGCGAGGGTTCTGTCAAGCCTCAGCTTAAAAACCTCTAAAGATGGAGATGCCACCACTCCCTAGGTAACGCATTCCAATGCTTCACCACTCTCCTAGTGAAAAACTTTTTCCTAATGTCCAACCTAGACTTTTCCCACTGCAACTTGAGACTGTTGCTCCTTGTTTTGTCATCTGCCATCACTGAAAACAGTCTAGCTCCATCCTCCCTGGAACCCCCTTTCAGGTAGCTAAAGGCTGCTATCAAATCCCCCCTCATTCTTCTCTTCTGCAGACTAAACAGGCCTAGTTCTTTCAGCCTCTCCTCATAAGTTTTGTGCTCCAGCCCCCTAATCATTTTTGTTGCCCTCCGCTGGACTCTGTCCAACTTGTCCACATCCTTTTTGTAGTGGGGAGCCCAAAACTGGACACAATACTCCAAATGTGTCCTCACCAATGCCGAATAGAGGGGAATAATCACTTCCCACGATCAGCTGGCAATGCTCTTACTAATGCAGCCCAATATGCCATTAGCCTTCTTGGCAACCAGGGCACACTGCTGACTCATATCCAGCTTCTTATCCACTGTAATGCCCAGATCCTTTTCTGCAGAACTGCTGCCTAGCTTGTTGGTCCCCAGTCTGTAGCTGTGCATGGGATTCTTCCATTCTAAGTGCAGGACTCTGCACTTGTCCTCGTTGAACCTCATCAGATTTCTTTTGGCCCAATCTTCCAATTTGTTTAGGCCCTTTTGTATCCTATCCCTCCCTTCCAGGGTCTCTACCACTCCCCCTAGCTTAGTGTCATCTGCAAACTTGCTGAGGGTGCAATATATCACCTCTTCCAGATCATTAATGAAGATGTTGAACAAAACCGGCCCCAGGACCGACCCCTGGGGCACTCCACTTGTGACTGGCTGCCAGCTAGACATGGCTACTCATTGAGCCCTTTGCTCTAGCCAATTCTATATCACTTTGTAGTCCATTCATCCAACCCATACATTTTTAACTTGCTGATAAGAATACCGTGGGAGACTGTATCAAAAGCTTTGCTAAAGTCAAGGTATATCATGTCCACTGCTTTCCCCTCATCCACAGAACCAGTCACCTCTTCATAGAAAGCAATCAGGTTGGTCAGGCACGACTTTGTCTTGGTCAATCCATGTTGACTGCTCCTGATCACCTGCCTCTCTTAAAGTGCCTTAAAATGGATTCCTTGAGGACCTGCTCCATGATTTTTCCAGGGATTGAGGTGAGGCTGACCGGCCTATAGTTCCCTGGATCCTCTTTCTTCCCTTTCTTGATGATGGGCACTATATTTGCCTTTTTCTAGTCATCTGGGACCTCCTCCTGTTGCCATGAGCTTTCAAAGATAATAGCCAATGGCTCTGAAATCACAACAGCTACGTCCCTCAGCACCCTCGGGTGCATTGCATCTGGCCCCATGGACTTGTGTATGTCCAATCTTTCTAAATAGTCCTGGACCTGTTCCTTCAGCACTGCAGGATGTTCACCTCCTCCCCATTCTGTGCTGCCCAGTGCAGTAGTCTGGGAGCTAACCTTGTCTATGAAGACAGAGGCAAAAAAGGCATTGAGTACCTCATCTTTCTCCACATCCTCTGTCACTAGGTTGCCTCCCCCATTCTGTAAGAGGCCCACACGTTCCTTAATCTTCCTCTTGTTGCTAACATACCTGTAGAAACCCTTCTTGTTCCCCTTCACATCTCTTGTTGGCTGCAACTCCAATTGCGCTTTGGCCTTCCTGATTTCATTCCTGCCTGTTCGAGCAGTATTTTTATAATCCTTCCTAGTCAGCTGACCAAGCTTCCACTTCTTGTAAGCTTCTTTTTTGTGTTTAAGCTCACCAATGACTTCTTTGTTAAGCGAAGCTGGTCACCTACCACACTTGTTATTCTTTCTGCACATCGGGATGGTTTGTTCCTGTGCCCTCAATAAAGTTTCTTTAAAATACAGCCAGCCCTCTTGGATTCCTTTCCCCTTCATATTAGCCTCCTAGGGGATCCTGCCCATCAGATCCCTGAGGGAGTCAAAGTCTGCATTTATGAAGTCCATGGTCCGTATCCTGCTGTTCTCCTTTCTTCCTTTTGTCAGGATCCTGAACTCGACCATCTCATGGTCAGTGCTTCCTAGGTTGTCATCCACTTCTACTTCCCCTACCAAATCTTCCCTGTCTGTGAGCAGCAGGTCAAGAGCAGCACGTCCCCTAGTTAGTTGCTCCAGCTCTTGCAGCAGGAAGTTATCTGCGACACAGTCCAAAAACTTCCAGGATTGTTTCTGAAATGTAAACTATGTAACAGTAATTTCAGAATTCAAACTTTTTTTATAGCTCATGAGATTGTATGTACGGGATGAAGGATTGTGGTATGTGTGTGGGAGGGGGCCCGTGTCACAAGTTTGTACTGGGCCCAAGAAAATTATGCTTGGGCCCTGTCTCCATCTGTGAATTTTTACATCGTTCTGGTTATAAACTCTGTCACTGTGAAAACACAGGAACTAAAGCAAAATCCTATCTGTAGATGTAATCTGTAATAATGCATTTAATCTTATTCAGCTCTTCAGTGTAACATGCAATCTTCAGGAATCAAAATTCCTTGTTTTCCCATGAAAAGTAATAAAACTTTTAAAATTTTTTATTTAAAAATGGATATAGGGTCTGATTCTTCCCTGACTGGGGCTTACTTTCTGTGATCTCAGCACAGAATTATCTGAAGAGAATTCACCCAAGAGATCAAGGACAAAATACAAAAGTTCATTTGTATTTCATGACTACAAAGGATTACTGATAATGAAGTCTAACACCTATTCCCCTACTTTGGTGGGTTTCTTTTATTTGTGCACATTAGGGAGAAGAAGTTGGACCAGGAGGAAGTGCTAGAAACCGGATTTCCACCACTGCAGCACTGCGGCTTGTTTAGAGAAGCACCTCAGGCCTCTTTATCTGCAGTCATTTTGGTTTTAGGTCTGTGTATAAAATGGAGACTACAGTCATGGTGCTTTCCACTCTCTTCTTTCTGGCATTAGATGTTGCCTACAGGAAAGATGGAGACTTGGAAGCTCTGCTGTCTCTCACAAACTATTTCCTTTTGACAGAATAATCAGAGAGGATGAGAGAAGATTGAGCCATCAGCCATTTTGTATCATAGTGCTGAGGGGGAAAGAAATCAAGATACAAATCTCAGTAAAATTTAAAGTGTGAGTTGAGGAGCAGGATTAAAGGATGAGTAGAGTAGAAGAGGTAGTCAGTTACCAATACGAGGCAGAACCCGAGCCCTGAAACCAAATGAAGAAGGAAAAATAAAATGGAATATTCTCAAGAATTTGGGGGGAAAACACAATAGCAGGAAAAGGTCTGAAATGAGGAAACGGATTAAAGCATGGAAAAGAAATATGGAGGGGTTAAACTCAGAGGAAGATCCAATGACCATATCTTCCCTGGACACTTCTTTCCTGTGAAATGAAGCTAGAATCTAAGAGAAGTTTTACCCTCAGATTGGAAGGGATTATTGCCACTTTGTATACTTAATTTCTGTTTCAATTATCTGAGAGTAAAACAAAATTCTTAACTGAGCAAAAGCAGAGCTTTCAGTTCAGTAGGGAGGCTGAGGGCCTTGAGGAGGTTCTCTCTGTCAGGGTAAGGCCTCCTTCTAGTACATAATCCCCTGCTGTGTTCCTGGAAAATACACATATTAATACTTTGGAACAAGGAAATGATTACCCTAGTCAATGTAAAACAAGAAAAGACAAAATGAAAGCTTAAACAAGCCCAAAATATGAAG
This sequence comes from Mesoclemmys tuberculata, assembly GCA_007922155.1. NCBI lineage: Eukaryota > Metazoa > Chordata > Testudines > Chelidae > Mesoclemmys > Mesoclemmys tuberculata. The sequence goes on along the minus strand of ML675610.1, from coordinate 50,218,879 downwards.
TGCAGAGTAATTTTGATCCTTATAACTTTTCAAAGTATTCCATCTAGTACAGTATTTCTCTCAGTCACTGTGTCTGTATCATTGAGTCACCATCTCCGTCATTAGAACTATCAATCTGAGCACCGCCTTTGTTCCTTTGGCACATTTGCTCAGTGGCGGCACATAGACTTCACCCTTTTCAACCAATATTCAGACAATTGTTTTCATTTTTGGGGGAGTGACTATAAATCTGGCTGAATAGATCATCATAGATAGGGACATTTAAATCTTTCAGCTTCCTCCCTTCCTCCATTTTTGAATTGCTTCTTTTGTAATCCTGGAAAAATAAATGTGTGCCCAATTCTTCTCTCACTTACACTTATGTAAATCAGGATTAATGCATCTGAAGTCGACCGATTAGCATTGGTCAGATCAGAATCAGGCCCCAAGCATTTGCAAGATCCCGCACTTTCTTGCAAGTTACACAATTAATAAATTCTGTTTTAAGCTCAGGAATTTGGCAGTGATGAGGTTGATCCTCAAACAAGTGTCGGGGTGACCTCTCTATCAGGGTGAGCCCTTTCAGTAGCTGGCTTTTCATAGATTTGCTCCAAACACAGAACCACATCATGACTTCTACCCCCCCCCACAGGGACGGAACCTCACTCTTCATGGACAGCTCCTCCATGGAGGGCTCTGTCTCGCCACAGTTGATCACCCCATCACACTCATTTTAAGTAAAGTGAATCAGCTAAGCTTAGAGTGTATCCTAGAGAATCACCTCCCTAGCTCCTCTGAATCTTCAGGCTGGGCCTGTGCATGGTAGTGTGATAACGTGCCTTGGAATCGGCTCTGCTGGAGGAGAGGTTGAACTGTAATTCTGTCATTGGCCTTCCCAGAAAGGCTAAGACCATTTCTCTTCATATTTCCAGTTCTCTCTAGTGATGGAACCGAGCTATCTGCTGCTCACTCAGGCAACTGCCACACTGCAGGTGTGTTACTTTGTTGTTACTTACATGTTACTTTCATGGCAGCTGCTGTAAGAGAAACTTTGCTTCTACATCCCTTATCAGTGTCTCTAGGAACGCATGAAGGAGGGAGCATATCATTCCCCTGCTATTACACCACCACCGGAGGAAGAGAATGAGAGAAGGTGGGGCCAGACTGCCAACTCTCACAGCCCCAACTCACAGAGCATAAAAGTCCCAATATTTGGAGAGGAAACTGTAGTCCCATTTCCCCCACTCTCCTCTCTAATGCACATAAAATAGAGGGAAGAACATCAACTGTCAGGGACCACCACCCTCAAGAAATATAGTGGACCATAGCCACCACCACCACCAGATGGGACCTGTTCCTTAGTCAACCAACCACCAGCAGTCAGAGGCCTCAGGATGATCTATCTTTCAACTCTGCTGCAAGTAGAGGCTGCTGAAACCCTGCCTGCCATCACTGTTGCTGTTGTCAGAAACAGGTGCTAAGCAGAGGAGCTATCTATAGTGACCTCTAACAGGTATGTGGTAAAAGGGGAGGGATAGTGGGCCAAAGGTGGTGGGAATGGAAGGACTGAATAAGAAGGGTGTGGAATTGCTGAATGTGACAGAGGACATTGGGGAATGAATACTGAACTAATTAATATTTTTGAGTGGGGTAGAAAAATATTGAACTTAACGTAATGGTGTTTTTCATGGAAAGCAATTTTTCCCACTGTGAATGTCACATAGATCAGTGACTGAAGTGGAAATTTGTTTAGAGAGCCCCGTGCTAAAGTTTTTAGTAGTACCAGTTTTAGATTTTCAGATTTCAAGGCCAGAGGGACTATTACTTCACTTCGTCTGACTATATAAAGCAGGCCATAACATTTCACCCTGTGTTTCCTGAACCATGCCCAATAACTTGTAGTCAAGCTAAAGCATATCTTTAGAAAGAAACATCTGATCTTGTCTGAAAGATTTCAAATGACAGAGACTCTACCATATCCCTTGGCAAACTGAACTAGCCATTTTCTGTGTGAACTTTGCTGACTTCAACTTCCAGCTATTGAATCTCATTTAAAATGATTTAAAAAATGGTCACAGCTATGAGGGTTAAAGGAGATCAGAGAAGAGAGCAAAGACCTGAGAGAAGTGAATGGGCTTGTAAGGGCCATTTTCTGACATGCAATATATCATGAAGCCATCCGGACCCAACTGTGAATAGGTTTGTCCTTCATATCATTTGAGAATTATCTTGGAATAGTATAAGCCCATCATGAGGATATCTTGAATTCATCATGACATCTGGCAGCTATTTTAACACTGCCACTAACCTTTCATCTATGTTTAATGGATCTGTTACTTCAACTTGATTTGTAGCTCAGCCAGTGTACAGCAAATGAATGACTTTAGCAAGAAGTAACATGTTTGGTAAAGCATAAAAAGGAGCTGTATCTTCACAAATCCATCCTAACCACATTAGACAAACTGTTTTTCCTACTGCTTTGGATTGTCTCTGGATTTCAAGCTTTCTACATTTTTTAATCAGGGTTTTTACTGTCTTATAAAGAACTTAAATTTTTGAGCCCAGATCTACACTGCAGACCTATATCAGTATAAGTACATAGCTCAGGCCCGGTCTACACTTACCTTTGGGATTCGGCGGCAGTCGATGGGAGAAACGCAAGTGACATAAATCACTTGCATATCTCCCGTCGACTTCAAAGCACCTACCCTGCGCGCTGTCCACCCTGCGCTGAGTCGAAAGGAACTATGCAGCGCTACGTCACTTACCGGGATGGTTTTCCTGCGTCAGTTGCTGGATTGACTAAACAGGTCTACACAGACTGCTCAGTCGATCCAGAGCAATCGATCTGACAGTGGTGAATTTGCCGCCGTCAGGATGGACCCAGCCTCAGGGTGTGAAAAATCCACCTACCCCCTCTCCCCACCCTGCCATGTAGGCAGCACTAGGTCAACGGGAGAACCTTTCCCTTCAATATAGCTACCCCCTTTCGGGTAGGTGGATTAACTACACCAATGGCAGAAGCTCTCCAGTTAGGTGCGTCGGTGTAGCTGCGTCAATGCAATGTTTAAGTGTACACCTGCCCTAAGCTAATTTCCTGTGGGATATCTATGAGAGTACTAGTTTGATTCTTAGAAGGAGAAATCTTAAAGTTTTCAAATATCACCACCAGAATCTAACAAGAGATGTCAATTCTTTATTTTATAAGAATAAAGTGTCATTAAAGTCACTTGAAAGTTGAAGCACAGCGTTCACTCCTGTTGCAGTCCCTGCTCTCCCCAGAGAGGCTGCTTATAAAGATTTTGCTTGTAATATGGACATTTGGTCATTAGGAGTTGGACTGGGACCACTGGACCACCCATTCATTTCATTCAGGGCCACTGAACAGCTGCCAGGTCTGAGATTTTCAAAAATAGGAGCCTTAATCTGACTTTAAGCACCTATCTGATTTTCGGAAGTGGGAAGTCTGACAGCTGGGTCCAGACACTCCACAGGCTGGATGGGGTGTGACACTGTCAGGCCAGGTGCCAGTTTATGCCAAAGCCCCTAGGCCTCAATGAACACTGACAAATGCATGGCTGGAAAACTGTCTGCCTCACCTGTGTGATAATATTATTAAAGTAAAAACAACGAGAGTCCTGTAGCACTTTAAAGACTAACAAATTTAATTTCTGCAGGCATAAGCTTTTGTGGGCTGTAACCCACTTCGTCAGATGTAGGGAATAGAAATCAGATGGGGGTATATATATACAGCCAAGAGGAAGGAACAGCAATGGGGGGGTTAGGTAATAGCAAAGTCCATACAGTTAGAGTAGCTGAGGCCTAATCACAATCATTGATTAGCAGGTGAGAATGTGTGAACAGTGACAATTACTTCTTGTAATGAGGTAACCATTCCAAGTCCCTGTTCAGACCCAGTTTGATTGCATCAAGTTTGCAGATCAGTTCGAGCTCTGCAGTTTCTCTTTGAAGTCTGTTTTTGAAGCTTTTTTGTAGAAGTATGGCAACTTTCAAGTCATCTACATCCTGGGAGATTGCAGTGCTCTCCGATTGGCTTACGGATGTTCTCATTTTTTATGTCTGATTTGTGTCCATTTATTCTTTTGCTTAGTGACTGTCCGGTTTGGCCAATGTACATGGCAGAGGGGCATTGCTGGCACATGATGGCATATATCACATTAGTGGATGTGCAGATGAATGAGTTCCTTATGCTGTGGCTGATGTGGTTAGGACCTGTAATGGTGTCACTAGAGTCAATGTGTGGGCAGAGCTGGCAGCTGGGTTTGCTGTAGGGATAGCTTCCTGGGTTACTGTTCTTGTTGTATGATGTATGGTTGCTGGTGAATATTTGCTTCAGGTTGGGGAGCTGTTAAAGTAGGTATTAGCTTTATAGAGATGTGTTTAATGTTTGGACTTTGTGAAAAGCTTGTGAGTTGCTGTATATCTGTAGCCCAGGTTTAGGGGCTTGCCACATGCATGGCCATGAAAAATGCATCACAGACTGTGAAATCTGATCTTCCCCATGAAATCTGGTCTCTCCTGTGAAATCCAGGTATTGTAGGGGAGAGGCAGGGCTGGGGTCACCACAGCCTAGAGCCCCTGCCATGTGCCAGGCTCTAGCTTCCATGGGGGAAGGAAGTAGGGGGAGCAGGGAAAGACATGGAGCTTTCTGTAGCTGGGGAAGGTTCCTAGAGATGTGTCTGACCCAGCCCTGGGAAAGACCTGTGCAGGGGAAGTGGATGTCCCATCCCAGCCAGGACTAGCAGCTGGATCCCAGAACACAGTTTGAACCCCAGCCCTGCCCCTCCCTGGCTCCAGGCCCGGGCTTGGAGGTGAAAGAGGCCTTGGGCTGGCTTTGTGACCATGGCACCCCGCTGATCATGGGGCCCTGAGGGGTCACCCATTCACCCTGCCCCCCCAAAAAGTGATGACACCCCCCATCCCATACCATACGACCTTCACTTCTGCACTGCTGCTGGCAGTGGTGCTGCCGTTAGTTCTGGGCATTTGATGAGCAGCTGCCACTCTCCGGCTGCCCAGCTCTGAAGGCAACGCTGCCACAAGCAGCAGCACAGAAGTAAGGGTGGCAACACCATGATAACCTTGCGATCCCTCTCCCCACAACTCTCAAATTTCAGATTTAGATAGCTGAAACTGAAATTTACTATATTTAAAATCCTCTAACCATGAAACTGACCAAAATGGATGGTGACCTGGTAGGGCCCTAGTCATGACTTATTTCAGACAGCTTGACAAGGGTGTCTGGACCCCAAAGAAAAAGAAAGTGAATCAATTGATCACGTTGATTGAATCAACTTTATTATCCTATAAAAGTGTATCGAGTTAGGTCTTTTATGCAAGCTAGAGACACAATGAGGATTAATATTACTGTGTGATGTGTGTACGGTTAGCGTGTAAAGAGTTATGTAAGGGTCCTGGAAATGTGTTCTTACTAAACAATCTGAGTGCCCCAGATAAACAGGTTTGTCTTAGGTCTGCCAGAGTCAAGCTTTGCAAGCAAAGCACAATAGAAGAACATTTGCATCCAAGGTAAGCAAACTGATCAAGCTTCTGAAAAAAGCAAATTGATCAGAGGGTGAAAGAATTAGTCACTAGCAAGCGTGTTTTGTTTTATTTGTAGTCATATCTGCCTTTTATTCTTGATTAGTATCATTTTAATCTCTGTTTTTTGTTAATAAACTTTTTCTCAATTCTACCGTTATTCGTCTCAGTGCTGTTGTATTGAAGTAGTGTGGGTCTTCAGCAAACCGAAGAGGCTAATATGAACACTGTTTCTTTGGAGGATGCAAACTTAATAAATTCTGTGAATGTCCAGTGAGAGCGATGGGAGACGACAGAGAGACGTCTCTGGGGAACACTGGGATTGGGGTTCTCTGACTGTTACTTGCAAGGAAAGGTTGAGACTGGCAGAGTCTCAAGGAATTTGCTGGCAAAGAGACAGGGTCGTGGGTCAGACAGTTTAGCAGCAGCAAAGCGAGCACCCAACCTTAGGAAGAGTGAGAACACAGTGGCTCAAGTTCTGGATGTCCTGCGAAGATGTTATCAGGAACACTCAGCATCCCCCATTGAGCACAGTTCTAATTCACACAGGTATTTATGGATTTAGGAGCTTTACTTTAGGTTCCTATTTTTTAAAATCTTGGCCTACCTGTTTAGAACTCTTGATCACTAGTGACTTGGGCTTGCTTCAAAGCAGTGACCCAGAGAGTAAATATTTCCTGTTACTAATCCAGTTTCCTGTAGTAACCTATTCAATGAATTTTTTTTCTATAATTTTGAGAAATCCTAGAGAAAGAAGAGAACCTGTACTATGTCCAATCAACTTGCAAACAATGTCCTTTCCTCCCCCGTGTCGTCTTGTTTTAAATTATCCATAGCTGTTTTTTTCTTACATGGAAAAAAGTATATGATATAATGAAAAATATTCCTCCTGTTTCTGTTATTCTATTTTTGAAGTATAGCTGAAGATATGAGGTGTGATTGCTGGGGCAATGCTCATTATTTTTGAAAAAGGCAGTAAGTACTGCAATGGGGTGGCTAAAACTAGCAAATAATGAAATGAATGCTGGCCATGTGCAACCTAAAAATATGTACTTTCCTCTGATATTTTCATTTTTGAAAGCCCAAAGTGTAATTTTCTAATGCTTGTAAGTATCAGTTTTGTTATATCTCCAATGACACCCACTTGTGAATTATATATACCCTTTCTTTGTATAATAAAACAAGGCCTAAAGAGCATTTTAAGAATCTAGAAAAGTCCTACATAGCTGTTCCCCTTTATTTCCTCCAAAATGCCATGAAATTCATTAGTAAATAGTCAGCACACATTTAAAAATTCAGTCCCTTCCGAACTCATGGTGCTTAAGATATATCCAGTGGAATAAATGTTTGAAGTAACATAATCTAATCAAGCTATTTATTTCTTGTTTGGAAATACCATAATGATGACAAGACAACTTCTAAACATTTTAAACTTCAAGTAAAAAAATCAGAATAAGGGTTTTAATTGGCTTAATTATGCTTTGTGACACAGAGGACATGGATTAATTAATTGGAGCCAGATTGTGAACCACTTATTTGTTCAAATAGTCCCTTTGTTATCTGTGTGTTTCAATGAGCACTAAGAAAATGCTCAGCAGTTTAAGTAAGGCTGCACAGCATCAGCCAGTTTAAGATTCATAGAGTCCAATGAACTGGTAAAATAAGGCCCCTCTCCCCTCAACTGCCCCAAAGAATAAAACAAATACAAACAAGAATAGTCCAATAATATAAAATACTGGGAGCTTGAAAAAAGTAACTCCCACAGACAGCAGCACAGAGGCTGGGGGACCTGAAACAAAGACTTCAGGATTCACCTATGCTTGAGACACACAAAGGCCTGGATCCATGAAGGAATTTAGGTATCACAGCTCTTTGTGTCACAATGCCTAACTTTTAGACACCTAGAATATCCCAAGAATAACACTGTGACCCACAAAGCCTCAGTTTAGCCCTATACAATGGGGAGAAAAAGGTGTTTAAAACTGAGACCCACAAAAGCTATCAGGCTGGACAAGAAGCCACTTACCTAGTCAGTGGGAAAAGCAAAGGAGAAGGGTTTGTCCTAGGCTCACTCTCACTCTCTCTCAGCCTAAATGACTAAGTATTTATCCACAGTGGAACAGTTCCTGGGCCAAAGACAGAGAAAATGACTCTCTAAGCTGGTGGTTAGGGAGGTGAGAGACCCAGGGTCCAGTCCGCCTGCTCTAGTTGCTCTTTAATTATGTTTAAACAGTGGAACAACTTCAACAGGAGAGACTGAGGGAGTCCCACATCAGAATATACCATATTGTATTCCATAATGGTTAGACCACTCTCCTGAGACACGGGACACACCTGTTCAAATCCTTCCTCCCCTTGAGACAGAGAGTGGGAAACTGAACCTGGGTTTCCCACACCCTAGCTGAATGTGCTAACCACTGAGTTAAAAGCTGTAAGGTGTGCACCACCACCATCACCTCTGGCCAGATATTTAATTGGACCTGATATGGTAGGCCTAAATGTGGGGTTTAGACAAATAAGTAGCTTTGTGGAGTGGAGCCAAACAACACTGGGGGCTGGGCCAGGAGCCTGATTAACAAACAGGGCAACTAATTGTAGGTCTCGGATAAGCTGCACACAGCCGGGGCTGCCCAGACATATGCACTGAGCCTGGGCACAGATGGTGTTTTGGGGGTGGAGGGACACAGCTGGCTGCAAGGAGCTGAATTACAGCAGCCAGAGGAGAAGCAGCTCTGGAGCTCCTCCCTGCAGCAGAAAGGGGAGCAGCCACCAGAGGGCTTGAGATTGAGTTGCAGCATCCAACTCCAGAACAGAAAGTGTGAGCCTCTGCAAGACTTTGCTGCGCCTGTGAAGACTGACTGACCTGAGCCTCGTAGCTCTCCCCGGGGTTGGGAGCCAGGGATGGCCAGGGCTTGATTCCACCAAGGACTTATTCCACACCAAGGGGCGGATATTGGCATATTAGCCAGGGACACCACCCCACCTCATCGAGCTTCAAGTCAAGGCCTGTGGGGAGACTTTGGGGGAATTTTCTTATTTTATTACGTTTGTGGGCATTTCATGTTTAATTATTGCTGTGTGATTGTTCAGTTGGTCATTTAAGTGTTATCCTTGATTCTTCTGCCTTTCCCCTTTTGTTTTTGGATCCTGCCTCCCCCCCCTTTATTTTACTTCTGCTTTCCCAAGAATAAAACATTTGTTTATCCTTATAATCTTCTAGTCCTATTATTTGGTAGTAGGGAGAGAAAATATTCATAGACATACATATAAACTTTAGAACACAAAGCAGCAGCAACAAACAGAAATCCCAGCAACTCAACACCGCGTTTAGCATCTGATTAAAAGTTGCTTGAGAGAGAAGAAATTATTTGTTTTCTTCACAGGAAGAAAAATGAAAAAATAAAATATACTGTTTTAGACACACACTGTCCTCTTTGTACACAGGGGCATGGAGCTTAACAAGCTAAGAGTCTAGGCTCAGCTGCTTGGAAGAGCCATGAGTGACAGAGAGGTTGTTATTCATAATCTGATCTCACCTTTCCTGTCATTCATGCCGAAAGGACAAAATCAAGAGATATTGTTTAGAGGAGACTAAGATTTTTACACAGTAAATTTCACTGGCCTACAGGGCTTTATGATATTATATTTATTACATTTATTTTATATACATATTATTCATATGATATTACGTTAAACAGTTCAGCAAATATTTGTAGTGACAAATTTTTATGATTATGCCTAAGGTCTTATGTATATGTTTATATGTAAATCCATTTATTTGTACTTTTTTTCCTGTGGCATGAAATTAAATGTATTATAACTGTACTGTTCTCATAGAAGATGTGAAGACACTGGATGTGGACACTAGAGGATTCTGCGACCAAGGTGGATGCAAGTTGCTGGAGCTCTGAAGTAGCCCATGGGGAATCCCCAAACATTGTCCCCTAAATCCCACCATTCAACCCCAAAATATTGTGCCTGACTATTGAAACACACATAATACCATCTAGCTCTCCATATTCCTCTCCAAATCCAAAAGCACTGAAAAAATAGAGGAGTACTGCCTCCCCACCTTCTACAAACCAAATGGTGCCTAAGCCTGATAGAACGCAGCTGATGGATGTACTACAACAGGTGATGGCAGATAGCTTTGACACTAAAACTACAGGATTTAGATTTAGTATGTCCATCCTATAGACTATTATGACTGAGATTCAGCGTGCTCTAACCAGCCTGATGGGTGAAGCAGAATTCAGAATTTCTGAAGTGGAAGTTGATTTCAGAGAGCACAAATTACAGGTAATGAAGAACTGAAATGATATCAAGACTATTAAGACCAACTAATTGATCTAGAAACCAATTTACAACAATGTAACATTAAGATTGTGAGTATCCATGAGGAAATAGAGAAAGGCAAACCCTCTGAATTTGTCCCTAAACTGCTAACTAAGCTGTTGTATCTGCTGGTAGACTTTAGTTTTAATATAAAATGGGCACACCGGGCCCTTGCCCCCAAACCAGCTCCAAGATATTGGTCTAGAACATTTATTGTGAAGTTCCTCAGTTTTGCCACTAAGGATCTTATATAGCAGAAATCCATAGAAACAAAGGAGCTGTTATGTGGAGAACTAGCAACTAAAATACTGCTTTCTAGATTATGCCTGTGATGTGGTTACAAAGAAGGCAGCTTTTAACTGAGCAAAACAATGGGCCAGGAAGATGGACTTGAAGTTTATCATTAAATACCTGGCAGTGCTCCATATTAAGAATGGAGAGATGATCGTATCATTTGGTTCCCTGAGGAGGCAGAAAAGTACCTAAAATATCTGCAAACGTCTCCCTGACAAGAGTAGACATCTGGGGATTATCTGATTGTGTGGAATTTATGTATTGTGCCTTAAAATCTGATATAACTGCTCTAAACAAGTTGATGGTCTCCAGTTGATATTGATATGTTAGTTCATTTTACTTTTTTTCTCTCTCTTATTGGAGATGAAGGTTTATTATCAAATTACTACATATTTCCTTAACTCCTGGGAAAGGCGCATCATTGTGAAATCAATCATTTTATTAGTGCGTGTGTGTGTGTATAAAGCAAGGAGATATACACACACTCACACTATCATTGCTTTATTAGATGATGCTTCCTTATGGAGTAATGTATCAACATTGTACTGGGAGTAAGTGTACTTGTAAAATTGGGGCCCAGGGTTTGGGGAGGATCTCTCTTTCTGGGTATAAAGTGTATTTTTGGGCTATTTAAACAGATTCTCCTTTTTGATTGTATGGTACTAACATGTATTTCTCTCTTTTGTTTTGTTTTTTCACTTGTTTAATTCCTCTTTTTGCTCCCTCCTGTTACCTCCCATGTTGGGAATTTAATTCTGACTCCTGTAGAATATGTATTGGGAAGTGACACCCTAACTCTGGATTATATAACTTTTGCTGCTTAGATATGCAAGATTTGTATGCTGCCCAGGAATATTTTCAATTTCTCATCTATTCACAAAGCAACTTTATATTTTATACAGTATATTTTAACAACGATGACTCCAAGAATTAAATGTCTCTTTAATAACCATAATAAAAGAAAAAATATACCCAATACTTTAAAAAGAAAATGTTGGCATTACTATGCTGCAGGAGACATATCTGATAAATTTGAAACTTCTAAATTGAACAGAGATTGGGTAGGCCCCCAAATTCTAGCTGCTTTAATTCTAAAGTGAGGGGTGTTGTTTTACTAATACATAAAAAGTTGAATTTTAATATTCTGAGCACAAGATCTGACAATGAGGGTAGAATTACTGTCTTCAAGGCTGAATTTGGAAATTCTGTAGTCATCTTTGCCAATCTCTATGGGCCAAACCAGGATGATCCCAAATATTTTAACACATTTTTATGAGTATAAATGACAAGGGCCACCATCCTATTATTATAGTTGCAGACTTTAATGAAACTCTAGACCCAGTCCCTGATAAATCTTTTCTATCTCCATGTAAAAACACAAATACTCATCAGGTACTTCATACATACATGGTTAATTTTGGTTTACATGATGTATTGAAATTGGTTAATCCAGTGGCCAGAGATTATATAGGTTTTTTTCCTGCAGCTCATTCAACATATTCAAAATTGGACTGTTTCTTAGTGTCACAAGACTTGATCACTTCAGTTGCTCACTAAGGCATTGGTCCTATTGTTATATCTGATCACATTCCTATACATATGTCTCTTAGGCCGTGGGGTATGCAAATGTGGAGATTAAATACTTCTCTGCTATTTGATATATCATTTGTTAACTCTATCCAGCAAGAGTTAGACCTTTTTAAAAAATCAAATCCTCCCCCCACCCGCATCATCTGACATCCTTTGGAAAGCCCTTAAAGCCTTCATCAGAGGCAGTACCATTCCTTATGCCACCTTGCAAAAACAAAAACAAATAAACGGAGAGAACATAGAATTGATACTCTTCCAAAGGAAATTAAGGTCTTGGATGAAGATTATGCCTCCGTCCCCTCCCCATAGAAACTCAAAATCCACATCAATCTAAGATATGAAATTGACAAACTTCTGTCCCAAAAGGATGAGCTTGATTTTGAAGCAAAACTATTGGAAATCTGGCGAGAGAGCTGGCAAATTGTTGGAATACAGACGTAAGCAAAAGGCTAACAGAAATAAGATTGCTGCTATTCACAATAAAAGTCTGAAAGGGGGAGAGGGTGTACCAATTCTTGTTCAATCAGAACCCAAGGTGGGGTCTGTGTGGTCATACCTAATAGCCACAAAAAGCCTGGTTTAACAGCAAGGAAATATGATAATCTGCCATTTTATCAGTTCAGTTCCATATTCGGGAAAATGAAATCCTCCCAGAGACAGTGAGCTAAAATTTATTCAGCACCAATCTACATTTCTTGCATGTGTCATTCTGAAAATACTGATTTTCTTAAAATAACTTTGAAGAATAAAAATAGGGGGACCCTTCAGGACATACAAAATTCTGGGAAGGACATTCATTAATTTTACCCCACGAACTGACGATTAACAAACCCCATTCCCCTAAATTGTTGGGCAATAATTAGTTCTATATTTATCTTAGGGATTTCCTGTATATTTTAGGCATTCAATATTACATATAAAAAGATAGCATTGAAAGTCCCAATTTGAGAAAAGACTTTTGTGGGCATATTTGTTAACCCATAAAATATCTGATTTACCCCAATTAATTTTATATCCTGGAAGGAGTCCAAACTTATTAACGGAATAGTAGTTAGAATGTTAGAAATGGTAATCTTGGGCTTAGATATAAATACAAGAGTATTGTCTGATTAGAGCATAATTTTATGATCTGGCTGGCTCACCCTGTTATCATGAATATATTGATTTGATTGGATAGAAATGGCTAAAGATTTTAGAATTAAATAAAATAGAAAAGAAGAAAGGGAGCAGCCCTGCCTTGTACCTCTTTGTAATGGAAATGGGGAGGAAATAATTCCATTGGTAACTACTATTGATGTTAGGTTAGAGTCTAAAAGTTTAATCCAAGCAGTAAAATTGTTTACCAAATCCAAATTTTGCTAATGCATGAAAAAGATTGTCCCAGGTTATGTGGTCAAAATGACCGTTAAGTGTTCTTTAGAATCTCTTGAAGTGGCAATAATATCAATCAGTTGATGCAAATTATCTGAGGCATGTCTATAATGAAAGATTTATGTGTATAGTGTGTGAAAGAATTTTGTTCATCTGAATAGAAAAAGCTTTAGCTAAAATCCTAGCATCACAATTGATTAAAGAAATTGGCCTGTAATTATTACATAGTTCAAAATCTTTCACAGGTTTAAGAATAACTGAGATTACAGCTTTTCATAAGGTAAACAGGAGAGTTTGCTCATTCTTGGCCTCATTGAACATAATCTAGATGTTAAAGATTCAGAGAACTTTTTGTAAGATTCAATTGGGAATTTACCAGGAGTCTTTCCAACTTTAATTACTTTTATGGCCTGAGTCAATTCTGTGGTTTCTAGAGGGGCATCTAAAGGTTCCATCTGAGAGTCAAAGATCTGTGGCAGAGATAATTCACTACAAAAATTATCTAGGACATCTATACTGATTCCCTCTTCTGCTAAATACAGTTTTGAATAAAACTGTTGAAATTGTTTATTAATATCTGAATGTTTTGTGTAAATTATTATAGATCTGATGGCTCCAGAGCTCCCACAATAACATCAGTGAAGCAAGCTTGGTCAAATCTGGCTAAAAAGTTCTGCTTCCATCCATTCCTCTGTGTAGAAGAAGTCCCATGGAGCAATCCTGTCCTTAAAATAGGTGGCAAAATCTTGATGTGGAGAGATTGGATGGACAGAGGAATTGCGTGTCATAGCTAACTGACAATGATAAACTTAAATCATTTATAGATCTTCAGTAATGATATGGCAATATCTCAGGTAATCATTTACTTACCGCTGTGTTATTATTTTGGAGGAAGCTTCCTAGATTTGCTCTGCCAGTGGTATCCTTTTAATGTTCTGGCCCCAAAAACTCTGCCAATGATTGTTAATACAAGACTTGGTTGGAAGAGAGAGCTAGATATGCAACTATCTCTGACCAAATGGACTACAATTTTATCTAATGTTAAAAAAGCAACTATAGACCAGAGACTATGTATTATTCACCAAAAGACACATTTTCCAATATACTGGTCCTCACATAGACTAATAAGACTCATAGACACATAGACTAATAGGATTCATAAATGCTGACTGTTATTGGAAATGCAACTCTCTTAGTGCCACATTAACTCATGCCACGTAACTCATGTTTAGCTATGGTTGCTAAGCAATTAATCCTGCAAAAAATGGAAAAGTCAGTCCCAACCAAAATATTGATGCCTGGCTCGCTGATTTGCCTGATCTCCCAGCTAATGGACAACTGGCACTCTGTAGAAAGGGAATGCCCAAAATATTCAGAGCAATTTGGGCTAACTTTTTACAGGTCTGTAATTAACAAAAGAAGGCTCCGGGGGGATATGCTTGCTCTATATAAATATA
>ML675610.1:50105575-50203891 GCA_007922155.1 Mesoclemmys tuberculata | reverse complement strand
ATTGGTCCCTTCTGACCTATGAGTCTATGAGTCTATGAGTCTAACATAGATCCTGAGGATAGCTTCCCCTTCCCTCTCTTTACCCGAACCCTCTTTACTTTGTGGGTTATGATTAGTCAGGTATTTTCGTATATTGAAAAAAATAATATAAACTAAAACTAATAATAAAACTAATAAAAAATATGAAGTAATTGCATGTTCAAATATTTATTACCAAACCAGTCTCGTCTGGGTTAAAACTGAGCAGGCTCTGATATGCATGTCTTATAGAAAATGGGAATTTTATTAGCAAATTCAGTTTCTGAGACATGACATTTAATTGAGTAGGTAGGCAAAGATAATGTCATGGCAATTAAACAATGGTACAGGACAATTCTGGCCCTGCCCTCTCTTCTATAGGTGTGTACCAATTAATAGGCAGTGGAAATGGTGGGGTCTGATGTTCAGGAGATAGGCAGGAAACAAAGATCTCATGCAGTGGGCATCCATACATCTGCCACATGTTTAGCGATGCCCTGTGTGGATTCCATATCCTAGACTACATCTACATTAGTGACTGTACATGTGTCCATGCATGTGGTGCTATAACTCCTATTGTCCACACCTAAGCCCCATAGACACATGTCTGAAGGCAAGTAGTGTGCAAGTAAGCTAGCACACCTATGGGCATGGGTAAGTAAATCCCTTAGGCTGTGACATGGTAAGGGGTGTGTACCAGCTCTTGAGTTTCAGTAGCCCTCCACCCCCTTTTCCACAATGCTCTGAATGCTTTTCTTCCTTGTCCAATCTGTAAAGGCACTGTTCTCCCATTTTCACTGGTAGTGGTGTACTGCTTTTGATCACATCAGGACAACCTTCCACTGCATTTTTTACAGCTCAATACAGGTGAAAGGGGATCCTTTTCCAAGAGCAGCAGCCAGGTCTACCAACCTCAACCTGATGCTGATCAATGGGTGATTGGAGTACACTGTCCTCCACGACTTTGCCTGAAGCAGTAGGAAATTTCTGTACCAGGACATTTCACAGAGTCTGGAGCAGGCTCAAAATGCATCAAGTGTTGAGGATCCTGTACAGGAAGGCCAAAGATTGGAACAGTTGCTCCAGGAGGGTTTGTCGTAAATGCTCCTTCTAAAAGAAGCTTCGTTGGATGCTGTAAAGGGTTTCCAGTACATAGCCTAAAGCCTCATTGTTGGACAGGATGTTGACAAAGGCCAGGGTGAGGAGGCAGCAGGGAATGTGGACGAAGCCCCATAAGATAGAGAGGATGAGGAGCAAGTGATTCTGCACTTCTACCCAGAGAAGCCAGTTGAAGAAGCCTACCTGATGAACCCAAGAAGGACCCCGAGCTGAGGAAGGAAACAGAACCTGTTGCTGGTAAGTTCCAATGGACTCCCACCCTCCTCACTAATATCCCTTCTTGCTCTGGTGCTAAATTTCTGATTTTAAGATCTAGGGCATTTGAAGTACTATTCGCTGACCTGTCCTTCCTGGATAATATGCCAGACGTTGCTACACCTCTGTGTGTTTGAACTGCAGTGCTGAAGTCACAGCATTGTCACATCTCATCCCTAAAAAAACTCCTCCAACTTTCTCACTCCATCCAGCTCCACTCCACCCTGAAATGGTGCCCAAGCAAGACACAAAATAAATCAACAATTTTATTGATTTCTGATGACCAACTATTTATGCATTTGGCTACAGCTACTTCTTAAAACAGATTATTAAGGAAAAATCATTCTGCCTTGTGTCTGTGCATTTCTTGGCCAGCTGTCAGGCAGTAATGGTCCCAGGGCCTTATGTACTGGGGACATAGAGAAGGTGGCTTGCAAATGCACTGGCTGGGATGGTAAAGTTGTAGAAAACTTATAGTTCGTTATCAAAAGTTAGTAAAAGCTGTAATTTGTCCCTTGGAAAGTTACACCATTTCAATGCTTCTCCTACCTGCATGATCTTACCATCCCTTTACAAACACGAGACACATGGAACTGGGAGGTGGGGGGGAGGGGCAGTGGAGTGGAGGCAAAGTTTGGGAAGAGAACAGAACACAGTTGTAGAAAACTTTGAATGTGTGAATAAAAATTAACCACAGCAGTCCTCTCTCCCTTGGAAGATTTCAACATTTTCACCTTTCCTATCCCTTGTATCTGGCCTCTCCTCTCACTGAGCCATGCTGCACAAATTGGGAGAAAAGGTGGTGGGAGAAAGTGATTGAAGAAAGACTGCAAGATGTTCCTTTGCAGTAGTGCATTGGAGGACTTGTGATGCTGACCAGGAACATCAGAGAATCAAATAAAGTTGTGGTGTGCGTCTTTCTTTCTCTGCCTATTTCACTATTGTTAGTCAGGCAAAAGTACACGGTTTTCTGGTGGTGCCAGGGGTGGGAGTGCTTAGTGTTTGGTTTGCATCTCCCTTTGCATGGAATATATTAGCTGAGAATATAGTCAATTTCCAGTCCAATTTCATCCCAGTCCTGTAAGTGTATTTCAGCAAATTTCTGGTGTGGCAGAAACTCCAGCTAGGTCTTGAGGTTCAACAGTGATGCACCTTGGTCCACCTTTGTATCTGACCAAACCGCATCCATTCAGCAATATGTACAATGGTGACCGTTAGCACAAACGTGTCTCTGGCTTAGATTGCTAGATCTTCTCCACAGGACTGGAAAGCCACATCTTGCATTCTGATACCTTGAAAACTGTTATGTTCTTCAAATGTTGGCCAGCCTTTAAAGAAGAAATTGTAACTTGCAACATAGCCCATGGCAGGAATTGTCATCACTCTTTGAGTCACTATGAACATTTTCAATTTTTAAAAACATCAGTACAGTACAGACTAGCCTCTGTTCCTTCCTCTTGGGTTGCAAAAGTTGTTGGAGGATTTCCCAGAACCTCACCCTCCACCAGCACCCAAAACCCATCACAGGGAATGTGAATTACCAGAATGGGAATAATGAATTACCAGAATGAAAATAATGATCCTGCAGGAATCCTGAAATACCACCTAGAACCCACCCCAAAACCCTACTGGGACACCTCCCCAGTTTTCCCTCCAAAATCATTTCCCCCCATCATTCCCCCTTCTTAGAAGGAGAGATGGGTGCAGACATATTAATATTTGGGCTGTTTCTTGCTGCAGTCACTTAATTTTTAAAAAAAATTATTGTTGACTTTTCTTTTAAAAAATATTTCAGTTGCATGTTCCATCTTATACTTTCCTTGACTTTTATATGGCTCCTCCTTCCTAAGTTTTATGAACTGAAGATTTTTAAGATTTGGTATCAGGCTCTATGATTCATGGCAGATGAAACTGAATGGTGTATAACTGGCTGGTGCAAGGATCCTGCAAACACTTTCTGTCTGTTCTTCCTCCAAATTCAGGAATATCCAAAGTCCCAAGGATACATGGGTGGGATGGGAAAAGTACACTTAGTGTTAAGTGACTAGAGAATGCTGTTTTCATGGCAGTCTAAAACACCCTGACAAATCCATGTGGCTCCACAAGTATATACCAATGTTCCCTCATGTACATTTCCAGCAGCTGTACAGGAGATGATGCTGTCCTTCAGCTCAGGTAGATGTCAGCCTTAGCCTTCCTGCTGTGCCAAGATGTGTGCTCATATGGCATCCCTGATTTTCATTGCATGGACATGATCCAGTATGTGATTATGCACACCAGAGAAGGCTTATGTGAAAGAGGCTTGGTTCAGTGCAGGGACCTCAGGAGCAGGTTTGTGGCTGTTGGATTCACACACATGCCAATCCACTAGCCACACCCTGTCTGAAAAGTGGAAGTAGGTCGCAACAGAAGTGGAGACTAAAGTAGCTGTTGAGAACCTCATATTTATTTCCCTCCAACACCCCAAATACCTTTGACTGCCAGTATTCCCTATGCCTTAAGGCTAGATAGTGCCTATGAGTCTTGTGTGAAACTCAGGATTTGGCTTTGTAGTAGGATGTGTAACAGTATTTAAAATTCCTTATAGTCAAGAACAGAAAAATAATTGTAAATACTCTGCAAGTAAACCTAATATAGTTGGGGCAACTTCATTCCTAGTTTAACTCTGTTGAAGTCAATGGAGTTTCATCACAGGATTTCATCTGAGAATAATTAGATAAGTGAAAGCAAAGTGGAATATGCACCAAATTTGGGGAGAATGGCCCTAAATTAAATGAGTGGCCATTGAAAGGACACACAATGTAATCCAATAACTATCTCAATAAGAATTTTTGGAGCAAGTAAACATTCCCATTGGTGGTTAGAGAGTTGAATTGGCATTTGTGCACTCTTGTTGCTTACTGGACTTATGATACCAAATCCTAAAAGGTGCTTCTGTATGGATTTAAAAAAAAACTTTTTCATTTGTCATGAACAAATAGTGAAAGGTAGCTATAGAAACTGTACAAACTATAGCAATTTGCAGCTCCTTTATCACAACTTGACTGATTTCTAGAAGCCACACGGTAGCAGGAAACCTGTAGGTCTTGCTGTGACAATTAGGGCAATTTCCTGCAATAACCCTGAAAGACCATATTATATTAATTGTATGTAGAATAGTGGGCTGATTTTGTGTGTAACATCTTTAGTGGAGAGACATGACAGATGTAAAACCTGTCAGTTAAAAATATTATATTGAAAATGTGGCACACAAGTATGGATTTTTGGAACAATTAAGTGTTAGGTGGATTTCCTGGAAAATCCCTAAGGAGATGTTAATGCAAATTATCCAAGTCTGATTATGCAAAATACCCAACCTTTTGAAGCTATGCCCAGGAGAGGGTGATTGTCTGCTGATTGTCTATTACAGAAGGCCAAGATCAAAGATGTGAGTTGTATAAAGGAATGGCTGGTCTGTCCAGGCTTTGTTCTGCTTCTGGATCTAAGAAAGATGAACTTAGAAAAATGGCAAAAACCCAGTTATGGCATTTGAAGGCCTAAAACCTGCCAGAGCCCTAGGTTGGAGCTGGGGATGATATAGACTTTCTAGTATGCATTTACTGTTTTAATATTTTTTTTGTTATACTTTCGTCTTCAGAATAAATATGCTCAATTAGACGGAGCTATGTGACATCTTTTAAGTATGGCCAATACATTGGTTGTAACCTTCAGAGAGAAAGCAAAGCTCAAGCACTGTCCTTTTTAGGCAGTCTGGCTGGCTGAAGATGTCACAGGATAAGGCTGGGAGCTGTACAGCCTTAAAAACCCCAGTCAGAAGGGAGTGACACAGGCGTCTCCACTCAGGAGAAGTGGTGACTGGAGCTTGGAAGCCTTTAAGTGGATGCCCTGGATGGACGAGGGAGTGAGAAAAGCAGGTGCAGTTGCCATGAAACTGACACATGCACCCGTGTTAGAAATGATTATGTTTATTCAGACGTAGGTAAAACTGTACCTATAATAAGGTGAGCAACTTTGACTTCATTACCTCCTAAGTGGGAGGCCTGATGATACTAGAAAAAAGTCAAACAAAAGGGGGCTGAAGTGAGGATGGACAAATGCATTTGTAGTGATACAAGTGGGAGGTGATAACGGGAAAGAACAGAAGGTAAGGAGCAGCTATAGCTGTAGCTGCTTAGCGGGCGAGTTGTGTGAAGGAGAAAAGCTGTGTGGAAAGCCACTGCCGCAGTATGCCTGTGTCATGTTCAATTTGCAGAAGCACTGTGGAATCAAAGGCACACGTGAAGAAAGGCAAACAGCTTGGGTATGGCTATGACTGTGAGATGATGGAAACCCGTTGAGCAGTGAGGCATGCTGGGTAATGGAGGGAGCACCTTATGACAGTCATGGGTTCGGGGTTGTTATAAATGTGTATGGGTAGGGTTTTGTGGCCTGCCTTGTGCGGGAGGTCAGACTAGATGATCATATTGGTCCCTTCTGACCTATGAGTTTATGAGTCTATGAGTCTATGACAGGAGTCTTTTTTTTTTAAGTAACAGGCAGAGCTACCCAAGGGACTAGGGCAAAAAGGGCAGTTTGCCCCAGGCCCAGCAGTTTGAGAGGGCCCCTTTACCGAGTGGTATTGTGACCCTGCACACTGCGTTGCAGTCAGGGCCCAAGCATAATTTTTTCAGGCCCAGTACAAACTTATAACACGAGCCCCCTCCCACACACATTCCCATGAGGGTTGCAGCCTGGGCCTGGCCCCAGTAAAGTACCCTTCCCCCAGTGTGGGAGCCCTGGTTGCAGTGTTACTCACTGGAAGTCAGCCTGGCAGCCCCTCTGTCATGATAAAGGAACAGTAGGGCCAAACCTGAGTGGGGCTGTGAGCCTGTGGGTTGGGTTGCAGCGCCTGTAGCAGGGAGCCAGTCCCATCTCTACAGGACAGGAGCCAAGCTGCCACTGCAGGATGAGTCCAGTGTGACCTGGCTTTCCAACCCCTTGTCCACTCTGGCCTCTTTGTGATAATTTTTTTGACCATGTAGGATCCTCAGTTTCAGATTTTTGTCCTGGGCTCCAAGAACTTCTGATAACAGGATCCATCTATAACAAAGCATTTCTTAAAAGGATTACTTTAATAACTTATCCTAGCACTGTCAACTCTTTTGGGTTTGTAGGTATGTGTGGTTTCTCCAAATTACAGAGTCTAGTGGATAAATCAGGTGGGGAAGACATTAGTCTGTACATTTTATTCCTATCTTTGCCACTGGCTATCCTTAATAATATTTTATATTTTCTAAACTTTAAGCTATAAAGAAAGTGAAGTTCATTGCCTCCATTTTATGTATTTAAAAACTATGGCTCTTAGAAACTAACAGTGGGATTTTCAAAAGCACCTAAGGACATTAGGTGCCTTACTCCCATAACTTAATTTACCATGATGCTTTTTAAAAATGCTATTAGGGTCTTCTATCATAGAGCAAGGCAGAGGATGGCAAAAATCGCATTGACTTCTTACAAGGTTAGGATTTCACTCAGCATTAGAGCCAGGAGTGCAACTTGCAACTTCTAACTTCCAGGTCTTCATCTGCTGCACTACGTCTACACTGCACTTCTGAAGTGAAGCCTTTGCTAAACCCCAGAGTATTTTTTAATGATCTTTTTCCTATCTCTAACGTGAAACCAGGAATAGACACTACAGAAAAATTTGAAAAAATACACAACTGAAGAGGTCTGTCTGCAGTAATAGCCAGCAGGAAGATAAATACTGTAAAAATGTATTATTTATTATTTCTATCGTCATGTTACAGATTAAGAAATGAAGTTTCAGAAGGGTGAAGTGATTTACCTAAGAGGTACTGTGGTCTGAGTAGATTTAAGGGTTGGATTCACGATAGTTCACCGCTAATCTGGATTTTACTAGCAATTTGCTGTGTGAAGTTGGGCATGTCACAAGCCCTCACCAATCGTCAATTTATCCATGTGTGAAATGATAATATATTAATTAGTATAAGGTGTATAGTGTAGATATAACTTATTATTAAGGCCAGTGAAGAACAAAGGTGGGAATAGAACTCAGGAGCGACTAGCTTCTACTCCTGTACTTACTCTGCTCCTCCACACAAAATTTTTGTGGCAAGAGGAGACAGCTATTCTGCCAAAAGTCAAAACTGCAAATTCTAATGGGACAGAGGCATTATGGAACTTCACATGTGCATGTATGCACAAGTGGCTTTTTGCCTGCCTTGTGGTGAAGAAGGCCTTCAATATGAACAAGAATTACATTTCGCATAAGCTAAATTAGCAAAATTAGCAAAAATTATGGAATAATGTTTTCACCATTCTCTGTAAGAGCTGCTCTTTATCTGTGATAGTGTAACACTGTACTTTGTTATGTAACACATTCTATTATTTCAAGGAGAGTCTTTGGGCTGCATTTACTCTGTACACAGATACAGTGAACTTTTGATGTCATAATGCTCTGTTTGGGGTACAATACTGAACAATATCACACAGTAGTTATTTTCAGGTATATTAACCAAATTTCACCTAGGGAGCGCAGTTCACTACAGCAGGAGGTGAGGACGGGAGAAGGCTGAGAGCCAAGATGTTTTATATAAACAGCATTATAAAAGAGAATATTATATAGATAACCTTCTCTACTCTACTAATTGCCATCATAAACAGATAGGGAAATGTACTTCTTCTAAACAGTGATTCAGCTCAATTAGGAAATCTGCATTTTATAGACTGAAGCTAAAATGCATGTGGGAAATTTTTCTTCAAAGCTGTCAGTATGAAGGATGAAAATAAAATCTTTAAAAATATAGTTAGGTTATTTGTAAGTATCTTGATGAATATGTAATGAATCTGCATGCACATTAAAGTCATAATTGAGTGACAGCACAAATTGTTTACAAAGCCACACAGCTTGGTGGTCTTGCTATTGAAAAGACTGCTCTGCGTGTATTTGACAGACACTTAACTTGATTCTACGTTTGAATCCAAAAACATCAAAAGAAAACAGGAGATGCCAGAGGGAGCTTTGTCCTGGAATGATAGGAACTGACACATAATATGAATTCTCAAACTCATAGTCACTAAATTGTTCTAATTTAAAAAAAAAACAAAAAAATCCCCCAAACCCTGATGTTGCTCAATGCAGAAAGCTACAGAAATAAAATCTCTGTTTTAGAACTTCTGGGATGAGCCATCTTGCCCAAGGAAGCTCATTGTTTATTAAACAAAATTAGACTTCCAAATAGCTCCTTTTTGTAATGGATGGGGTTTCAAGGACTAAGAAGATGTATTATATGTTGGGATTTTTTACTAGTGGATTAAATTAGTTTGTGGGCAGGGGGAGGAATGAAAAAAATAATAAACTAACAAAGTTGACAAAATGTGTGTCATTTTTTTTCTTTTTAAGAAATTTAACACTTGATCTAAAGTCCATTGGAATCAACTGGAATCTTTTCATTAGCTTCAGTAGGTTTTGGATCATGTCAAATATTTGCCTTAGTATCTTCAAAGAGCTTGGTGCACAAATGTATTAGTGATACAGAGAGAAAGTTTGAGTTACTTTAAGTATTGAGACTTTTAGAAAAAAACTAGTTAAAATGAGTGTATGAACCATGTTTTCTATGTGACAGAATTAGATTATATTTTTTATTTATGACCCTATGTTTTCAATTAAAAATTACGCCTAATAAAGAAAGCAGTAACATGTACCTAAGCACTATTCCAGACCAACCTCACAACATCTGTTTCCATTTACATTGTATTTCATTGCATTTTAGATTGGGGGGAGAAGGAAATCCTTTTAATTACTTATTGCTTGTTTTTCTAACCAGAATGCATAATTCGTTACCTGTCTTTTCATCTCTACATTCTATAGGTGAAAATCTATAGAAGTCAAAGCCCCTTCAATAGGGCCAGGATTTCACCCTGTGATTCTATGGTAATACAATAATAATACCTAGGTCTCTTATAGCACTTTTTTATCAGTAGATCTCAAAGCACTTTACAAAGGCGATAAGTATAATTATTCTCATTTTTCAGATGGGGAAACTGAGGCAGAGTGGTGACAAATTGTAGTCCCACCGCTTATGGGACTTACGTATATATGCAAAGTTAAGCATATCTCTCATTGCAGGATCAGAGTTTGTCTTTGGAAAACAGACAAGAAGGTGCCTGATTATGCAGTTTTTCCAGTCAATGGGATTTTTGCCTGCATTAAGGTCCAAAGCCAATTGCCTCTGAAGTAAATGGAAAATGCTGGAGTTGGATCAGAACCTAGGACTCCAGGGATGAATTGCAAGTAGGTGCTGAAGGCAACAATTAAAAAAAACCAAAACAAAAAACAAAAAAGCATCTATACTTTTTAATTTATTGGTTTTTAAATATCCAAGTCCATTTCAGGAAAACACCGCTGAAGTGAAAGGGAGTTTTTCTATCTTCTTCATTGGGCACAAGATTGACCCCTAAGGCCCCAGTTCAGCAAAGCAATTAACATCTGCATAATTTTAAGCATAAGCGTAAGGGACATTGAAATCATACTTCCTACCTGTGGTGTATTGAGGACTCTGATGAAATTGCAGGCTATTAGTTTAAGAGCCGGGGGGAGGAGGGGTGTGGTTCTGGGTCCTGCATCCATCCTGGAGGATTCTGTAGAAAAGCATGAGAGCAGAGTCAGTATGCAGGCAGCCAGCTAGAGTAAATGTGGTGGGCTGGGTCTTGCTGACACAGGAAGCAGCCTATTTTATTTTGCTCTGAATATTGGGTTTGTGCATTACTGTTCTGAATTCTCAGAAATAAAAGTTGTGTTACATTGTAACCTTCCTCCAAAAGTCTTTGTTTTTATCTACTTCTTTACTTATATGCCATCAAACACAACAATACCTGAAATCAATGAAACTTAAGCAATTGTGAAGTGATTTACATTCTTTGTTGAATCTAGACCTATAGCCAGAATATTATTATACAGCATATTATATCCAGAATAATACATTTAAAAATGATTTAGCCGAGAAAATTTAGTGAAGAAAATGAGTAGTGGTCTGGAAAGAATATTCATTTAAACAGCGGATGGAGTTAAGATTATTTCCATTCTAATATTTTCAAACATTGTCAGCTATTGACCCATAATCCATTTAAACAAGACTCTGATAAATGGCATCATCTTACAGACAGCACAACATGCATTTATTTTGCAGAAGAAAAGGGTGACCAGATAGGAAGTGTGAAAAATAGGGATGAGGCAGGAGATAATAGATTCCTATGTAAGACAAAGCCCCAAATATCAGCACTGTCCCTATAAAATCGAGATTTCTGGTCACCCTGTAGAAGAATCTTGCTTAGTAAGTGGTCAGACTTCAAGTATTAATTCATAGTTATAGATCAAAATAGAACTTTCCTCATAAACCCTAGCAAAGTGAGTCATAGGGTTCGTGTGATTCCTAGCAGGAAGAGACATTCTTGCAGTAGCTCTCATCAAGGGTAGTTGCTCGGACAGCTGCCCAAGTACATACCCACAAGGTCCAGACCAGTTGGTATTCAAGATGACCAGCTGCTCCTGCTGCTTACCTGTGCCCATGCCACCGCAGCTACACTGCTATTTTTAGTGCGCTAGCAAGTAATGCAAGTATAACCCCGCCTGCTGTGAATCATCCCCACCCCTGGCTCCCATAGACTACAAAGAAATAAAATAAAGACTGGTGTGATGCTGCTCCATAGTGATGCATCACTATGTTACTCATAATGATGGAAATAAACAAGAATTGATGATCCTTCAATTAATAGGGAGGATGCCGTTTCCTGCAACGGGAGCAAAGTTAGCAAGATGTCGAAACAAACCATCTTGTATCATGCTTTGAAAAAACAATTTTTTTAAGCACTCAGACATTGTGCTCAACCAAGCAGTAAATGTAGGTGATTTACAGTTTTTCCACAGGGTGGTGGTAATTACCCTTTTTCTCTCAGGAAAAAGTTGTTAAAATGACTTCTTTGCATGAGCAATGGAAAGCAGAGTCTTGTTAACTAAATTCTGTGGTAGCCAATTTTGGCAGGCCAGGAACTGACTTAAAATATAAATTGCTAAGTGCTAGTAATACCCTTGTAATTTTCCCCAAAATGGCTGCAGAAATGAGTACAAGCCACCTAAACAAATGTATTTCTTGCCATGTAGATGAAGCAGTGTTGGTCAGGATATTAGTGAGACAAGGTAGGAATGGTAATATCTTTAATAGACCAACTTCTATTGGTGAAAGAGACAAGCTTCCAAGCTTACACAGAGCTCTTCTTCAGGTCTTGGAATATGCTGACTCTGCTAATTTGGCCTTTCATAATTACTTGAAGTCAAACAGTATCTAATTACAAATGTTTTCATCACTAATTCAGTAAGATCGAGGAAGAAGATAGCATAGCTTCACATCATCTCAAATCATGGATTATTGCCTAGTCGGTTCCATTTCAAGTTCCATGGCTCATTTATTTTTTTGTGGAGAAAAACGTTGGATAATAGATATTACCAAGCCATTTGTGACACGTGCCAGAAAAGCGTGGCCTAACTGTAGAAGTTAAAGTTCTGTGAAAGTTTAGTTTCCCTAATATTGCCCTGTACATCAGGATGAGATTTTATCATTCAGTACAGTTGAAGAAAATAAAATAATAATTAAAAAAGCTAGTTTAGAAAGTTAAACACTTTCCATTATAGATTTTAGATACCAATTTGATAACCTGTCATTAGACATAGCATAAAGCTATTCTGTTCACTGTATCAATAAGCTTGAATGATTTCCCCTCTTTTACAAATAGGATTGTCTCCAGTGCACTGCATTAGAATGTCTCTAATGATGGTTTAATAATAAATCCACTTAGCCATCTAAATAGCATTGCTCGTGTTTGCAAGCCCACTCGTAAAAATTATCTGATATGAATAGGTGTTTACTACAAAACATTTCCAGCAGCGTGGTCCTTTGTTCTCTTCATGCTGTTTGCCTGCTCTGTCGTGGCTGTTAAATGCTGTTACTTTGGTTAACGTTTATATGTAAAGCAATTAATTGACTAAAAGCAATTATTTCTCAATACAATACATTATTTGTAGGTATTATGCATTTCTGTACACATCTGATGACTGAATTGATACCTTGTCTCCGTGGGTGATGAGCATTAAGCAGATTCTGCATACAATTGTTAATGTCTGAAATATAGCAAACTTGTCAATTGCTTTTCAGTATGGTAAAATATGGTGAATTATAATTTATATTTTATGCTCAATTTTAATATGGTCCTGTCTATTATCTCCCATAAGGCTCAACTTGTGATTTTTCCATCATTATTAATTGTTATTATTGTTTGTTAATTAAGGAATTTATAGGGGAGCGGTGTAATGTATTGAGAACAGTGTTGGAATTACAAACTATCATTTTAAGAGTGGGGGTGTTTTATGACCCTGCTTGCACACTAGGGGGTCTGTAGGGAAGCATGCAATCAGTCAGTCTGGAAAGAACCAGCCTAGAACAAACAGATGAGTTATGCCTTTCTGCCTTAGTCAGCAGCCTGCCATCTCTCTTCCGGTTTTTGTTTCCCGTGTTCTATGGTTCTGGATTCTAAGAATAAAAGTAATGTTTCATTGCAACCTTCCAGCTAAAGTATTTGTGTTTTTATCTAACTTCTCGGTATGTATGCCATAATCATAACAGCTCACAGTGCCTCATGCTACAATGTCTGCACGTTCTATGCACTGATCCTATATCCTGCCTCTTAGAGGGCCTCTTTTTCATGGGAGGAGCTGCCAGGGCTAGATTAATTCATAGGCACTATAAGCTCACATGACCATCTAAGCTTTCATTTAGGAAAAACAGTAAATTTCTAACCCAAAGGGTTGCATAGAAATGTTTGAAAATCTGACCCCAGCATAACGGATGTAGTGATTCCTCCCTAAATCAGCTCAGAGAGGTGTGAATTATCCCTTGCATCTCAATGAAATGTTAGTATTGATACCCACTGCTCTAGAGGGCCCAATCCAAAGTACACGCTGTATGGAAGAAAAAGAGCATCATAGAGTTATAAAGTTTAAGGTCAGAAGGGACCATCAGATTATTAATCTCACCTCCTGTCTATCACAAGCCACCAACACCACTCATCACCAATACACTAAATCCAGCAATGCAGTACGGCCAGCCTATCCAAACAAGTAGTTACACCCTGGCTGTAAATACTGAGGGGCTCTTGCTGTCACTCTGACTCTCCAGCAGTAGAATCCCCTGCTACTATTCTTCAGGGGAAACTGGGATCCTCTGCCGATGCTTCTGTCTTTCTCTGAGCAAAATGGACCTGCCAGCCACAGCCCTGCCAAGTCAGAGGCAGGTCCACGGCCAAGGGGAAGAACCACAGGGAGCCCATGTAGACCTTAGATTGTAGGACCTTAGATTACCTTAATCCTGTCCTGACAGCAGTGCTAACAATCACTGGAAAGGAGTACACAACATTTTCATCCGGACACAAAGGAGGCCACAGATAAATGGTGTAACTTGAAGTTTCCACCCAAACCAGCTTCTTTAAAGGTAGATAGTCTGTGCTTATTTCTTAAAGAGTGCCCAAGAACATCCCTCATTGTGTGCACATCATCACTGTCATGCAGGATTTTCCTACTAAAGACCCTCTGAAAATGTAAGATTCATGCTTGTCTCCCATTTATGCTCTTGCTTCAATAGAAACATTTAGATTTTAGTTTAGTTTAGTTTGGTGTTTCTTTTCATCTACCTTTGAACACTCTGTCCTTCCTTTCCTGCTTCAGCAGGGCTTAAAGCATGCTTTATCCACCTGTCATATATCTTTTTGAACTCTACATGGGATTTTCCTGCCAGCTGGAATCCAATGCTATTATTGCAAAAGAATGTTTTGTTTTTCATGTGTGCCATATAGCATCACATACCTTTTCTACAGAAGAATGCCTCCCAATCCCACCAAATAATTATTGATTTTCATTTCATATTAGAAATCATATTGGAAGTATCACATGAAACATACACAATATTAAATGAGTGTTATCTTGAAAATTGCACTTTGTTTTCTTTCCTACCTTTCAATTTGTATGGGTTATTTTTTCCATTTGGCAAGTCTCACTTTTTTCTCCACTGGTGCTCTTTCTCCTTTAAAAAAACCCAACATTTTAAAACGGATAATACAATAAAAAGGATGACTATGTTGGATGCGTATTCTAATCCAAATAGTATTTTATAGTAGGCCAGATTAATTCTTCATAGTCACCAAATGAAAATCAGTTGCTATGAGTGGAATTAGAAAAATACATAATTGACACAAGTTTCTAGGAGAGTTATAGTTGTAGACAGCTCCAAGTCCTTACTGTTGACTGACAATATCCAGTTCTTTATTTTATTTAATTTCATTGCTCATCATTTTTATGGGTCTCCATTTTTTGGCCTTTTTAAAAAATGTTGCATCAAAAACCAAACACAGTACTACAACTGAGGCCACAGTACTGCAACTGAGGTTCAGACACAGCAGAACAATTCTCACTGGTTTTATATGTCATAATATTAATTGGAAACAATTTATTTGCCTTTTGGAAACTATACGAACCCCTATTTTATGAGCTAATTGGAGATAGAGAAGTTCATAAAATTGAAAAATTCATAAACTTGAAATCTCACAATCACAGTGACTGCAGTGCAAAAGTTTCAGACTGGTGCATGGCGTTGCTCTCTTCTTGTTTTATAAACTGAGTTCCAACTTACTTAAGGCATTGGAATGTGAAGGGAGGTTGACTTGTTCTTCATTGGCTTCCTTGATACCTTTTGGACAGGTACCAACCACAAAAATAACCGGCACACTTGCCATTAATGTTGATCTTTGCCGGCCACTCAGCAAATGGCAAGGACTGATTGATCTATTTATTCTGAGAAGGGAACCCTGCTAGAGTTCATTGCTGAGACACGTTGTCAGACAGTTGGGTGGGAAAAAGCTTAAGATGTTCCATAACAATTTAGAGTAAAATCAGAGGATTCTTATCTCCAGCACATAATCTGGTATGTATCATAAACTGAGGATAGTCCTGCTTTGAGCAGTGGGTTGGGCTAGATGACCTCCTGAGGTCCCTTCCAATTCTAATATTCTATGATTCTATGATAAGCACTACTTTTAATGCTAAAAAAAATCTAGGTCAGTCTGTTGCTATTGCAGAAGACAAATGGGTAAGAAAGATGAGCAGTGCCTCTCTCCAAATGAGAAGTTACAGCATTATAGATCTAAGCTAGATTCAGACTGATTGGCTGGCAACTAGATTTTCCTATTCTTTGAAGAATTCAAGACAAAGCAAAATAAAAGTTGTTCCAAAATGGATCAAAAATGAAATTTTGAGATTTCCTGCAGAATGGGAATTTTAAAATTTCATTTAGAAAAAGTTGAAATGACAGATCCCTGGCAGCCTGCTAGGTGGGGAGCTGTGTGTCCTGGGGAGGTGAAGTTGGACCCAAGCTTTTGGGCTGTCAGGGAGCCAGAAACCTAGAAGTGTTGGAATCCCCAAATTAAAGGCAGCCCACTGAGTTTACTGCCCTGGAATTGGAGACCTGGAAACCCTGGGAGCCATGGATTGCTGAGGACCCAAGAGCTTGGAAGTGCAAGATTCGCAGGAGCATCAGCAGGTAGACTGTTAAGAACCGAGGCAGATTTCTCTAGGAATTGAATGAATTTCTCTAGGAATTGAATGGGAAAACATTTCATTAGAAAATTTTCAGCTCTGCTGGTGAAAAGCCTGGAGAAAAGTGGTGAAAGCCTGTCTCAGCACACAACCGGTCCCCTTAGCCAACTTGACCTCTGATATGTTTCTTATTTGTCTTTGCTTTCTAAGCTCTTGTTTTTCTCCCTTTGACTCTACCAACAGTACATACATCTGGTAAGGTTTTCTCATTAGTGTCCAGCTTTTTGCATATGCTATATTAGTAACAGCATCATGAAAGTATATTTTACCCATATTATTCCTCCTAGAAGTTGAGAATCTTTTGATGCTTCATGCTGCTAACCGCAAAGGTTTTCCTTCTTTGAGAACAGGGGGTTGGACTAGATGACCTCCTGAGGTCCCTTCCAACTCTAATATGCTAGGATTCTATGAAGTGGATTTCAGTAGGGTTCACTGTTGCTGGGAAGCGAGTTATGCTCTATATTTCAAGATGATTCTGACAGGGAATCTTGGAATGACCTTCTGTGGAAGTGTTAGAACACACAGTTTCTGCTCCCCCAAAGAGCAATAATAATGAACAAAATTATTTTACAAACTAAGATATTCATATAAATTCAAGATTCCCTCAGAGGTATTGATTTGCCGAAACCTTTGCTGTATGGTTTATGAAACATTTGCAAAGACTGAAAAAACCACAATGAAAATTAACAGCATGAGTGGCAGGCAGTGCAAGAGCTGTATCTTTCATTTCTGTTTCCCCTCTGATATGCTCCTGTTGTGCAGGAGGATTTGTAATGAAACAGGAGCCAAAGTTTGAGTGACATATCGCCTAGCTTATTTTTATTTATTATTGTGTGGTCTGATATCAGGAGGGGAAAGAGCACATTGTGTGTTGCATAGAGTAAACATTACCATGTATGAGTTTTTTTGAATTGTTTCAATGATACAATGTATATTCAAACGGAGAAAATAGCTTAAATTCAATGTTGAGACTGAGATGTCAAAAACCTAAGAATGAGGAAATGCAGCATTAAGGATGAAAGCTCAACCTTAACTCTGCCCTTCTTGACTTCATCCTTTAACATATGATTCCTCCTAAAACCACTAGAAATCATAGCGCTGGGGGAACTGTTCATGGTTTTTTCATTAGATATTGCTTGCTTTTAAGTTTATTTGTGAAACTGGAGAGATGGTTGGATCAATAGTTGGCAACCTTGGATGAACTGGAACTGGAAAAATGCCTGTTCCACTTTTAGAGGCAAAGCTGAAGGCACACATAATGGCTGCTTCTATTCCCATCTGCCTTGGTTTATTGGTATATGTATTGTTTTGGGTTGGTTCCACACAAATTGAAACATTTAATTTGGCTTGATTTAACATTGTTGATAAATTGTAAAGTAATTGCTTGTCCATATTTTGATTCATTATGAGATATATTCAAGAGGCCAAATAACCAACGTCGGTCAGATTTATTGTTCTAAACTAATAATAATACAATACATGAAACAGGTTCTCTACGATACCAATCTGGTCTAGTGTACAGCCATGTTACATTCACCTTACACAGAAGGTGTGCTCCCCAAAGGTACACATTTCAGTTGGTATTATTTATATGGTATTATTTATATATTTATATGGTGATTTTACAAGTTACACACCTTTTCAAACATTACTAAAATCCAACCTATCAGTTGGGCCCAGTTCCTTAACTTGTTCTTTTCTTCTATCTTTGTTTCGGATACTAGCATTCGAGGTACTAGTTTATGTGCGCACTTCCCTAGGAAAGAAATAATGGCAGAACATGAGGAAGACAAAGAAATGGAAGCAGAAAAGAACATTATTAAAATTAGAATTAGAAATGTGTGATTAGAAGGAACCTTGATAGTCTAGTCCCCTGAACTGAGGCAGGACTAAGTTTTATCTAGACTTCCCTGACAGATATTTGTCTAGCCTGTTCTTAAAAAACTCCAATGACAAAGATTCCACAACCTCGTTAGATAATTTATTCAGTGCTTAACTACCTTTTCCGTTAGGAAGTTTTTCCAAAGTTTTTCCCTTGCTCCAATATAAGTCCATTATTTCTTGTCCTGTCCTCAGTGGATACAGAGAACAATTTATCTCCCTCCCCTTTATAACAACCTTTTATGTACTTGAAGATGGTCATCATGTCCCCCTTCAGTCTTCTCTTCTCCAGACTAAACAAATCCAGTTTTTTCAATCTTTCCTTGTAGGTCATGTTTTCTAGTCCTTGAATCATTTTTGTGGTTCTCCTCTGGAATTTCTCCAATTTGTCCATATCTTTCCCAAAGTGTAGTGCCCAGAACTGGACACAGTACTCCAATTGAGGGCTTATCAATGAGTGGAAGAATGACTTCTCATGTCTTGCTTACAATACATCTTAGAATGATATTAAAATGATACTTCATTTTATGTAGAACTCCTTCTTAGGCAGTCATTTCCCATTTTGTATTTATGCAAGTGATTATTCCTTCCTATTGTGTAGTATTTTGCATTTCTCCTTATTGAATTTAATCCTATTTGTTTCAGACCATTTATCCAGTTTGCCAAGATCATTTTGAATTCTAATCCTAACCTTCTAAGCACTTTCAATCACTCCCAATTTGGGATCATTCACAAACTTTATAAATATTCTCTCTATGCCAAATCAGTTATGAAATTATTGAATAGAACCTGACCCATGATGTATCTCTGTGGGGCCTCACTCAATATGCCCTTCCATCTTGACTCTGAACCATTGAAAATTACTCTGAATATGGTTTTCTAATCAGTTGTACCCACCATATAGATGGTTCATCTAGGCTATCTTTCCCTAGTTTGTTTATGAGAAGATCATGTGAGATAGTATAAAAAGCCTTACAAAAGTTAAGATATATCACAACTACTGCTTCCTTCCTGGCCACAAGGATTGTTACCCTGCCAAAGAAAGATATTAAGTTGGTTTGACAAGTTTTATTCTCAACAAATCCTTGTTGACTGTTACTTTTCACATTATTATCTTGTAGGTGCTTACAAATTGATTGCTTGTTTATTTGCTCCATTATCATTTTAGGTCCCAAAGTTAAGCTGACTGGATTCATTTTCCAGGTTGTCCTTACTTGCCCTTTTCCAGTCCTCTGGGATTTTTCCCATCCTCCATGAGTTCTCAAAGATACTCACTAATGGCTCAGAGATCTCTTCAAAAAATTCCTTAAGTATTATAGGATGTATTTTGCCATGCCTTGCTGATTTGAATACATCTAAGTTGTCTAAGTAGTTCTTAACTTATTCTTTCTTTGTTTTAGCCTCAGATCCTACCCCATTTAAACTTATTTTCTCTATGTTAGCTGTCCAATCACTGCTAACCTCTATCATGTTTTATTTATTTCATTTTCAATATCTTTTATGGCATATCCCTGACAAAACAGAAGGAGTCCAGTTTAAGCCCACATAACTTGTGGTGGTAGTCAAAATGAGACATTGGCATTAATTACAGCCAGAGATAGTGAAGGTAAGAAATTCTGTGTGCCAAGAACGGGAGCTAGCACTGATCCAGAAGAAATAATCTTGTGCCATGCATGTCAACCAACTGTCCAGAAGACAGAGGCACTGTATTTATGGTACTATTGGCTATAACTATTGGAGGAGAATTTTATGCTACAACCAACTCCTGTTAATTCTCTGCTTTGTCTTTGCTTCTTGGGAAACACTACATATTTGCATTTGTCTGTTTTATATACACTAGCTTATTTTATAATATTTCTTCCCAGTGCTTAACTTTCATAATTTCTCTTTTCTGAAGGATAATGCAGAAGAGTGTACTTAGTCAACCCAATATGGAGAGATAAAGCCACCTTCACTCAGCTGTGACTCAGTGAGTTACTGTATTGCCTACAGAAAAAGGTAAATAATAGAGCTGGTCAAAAAAAAATTTCCATGAAATTTGACTTTTTATCTATGAAAGAAAAGAAAAAGATTTTTTTCGGTAAAATAACCAAAATCTTTTTGGTTTTGGGATATTTGTTTTTTCAACAAACGATTGAAAATTTCCATGGAAAGTAGACACTTTCTGTGAAAATTCCTTTTAATTGAAATCTTAAATTCACATTGAAAAACAGTTTTGATGGAACATTTTGACTAGCCCTAGGAAAATAAACACTTTTGAGGATTAATTTCCAAGGTATGGAAGTCTGATTTGTGATTTTTCTTCTTTACACCTATTTTTAGAGCACGCAGATCCAAGGATTTCCTCTTGTCTTTAGCATACATAGCTCTCTTGGTCTGCCTATGCACAAATGTAAAATGTAAAAGTTAAGACACCAAATATGTTGGGAATGAAGACAAGTTTGGGACAAAAATGAGGCACATCAGAGAGGAATGAGCAAATGGACTTCTTCATCTGTGCTGTTCTTCTGAAATATATTGTTTTCTTAGAAATGAAAACCAGACTTGATAAGATTGCAGCTGTCAAAATTAAGCCTTCTGAAATGGGATCTTTTTTTTCCATTAGTTGAGAAAATGTAATTAAACAGGCACTAGAATGGAGGATCCTGTCACTAATGAATGCTTTCATTTTTGGTTTGTAGTTTCTTTTTCTTTTATTCTAGAAAATCTTTCATGTTTTCTGATCAATGCTGGGTCAAATTAATTGATCAGAACAATTTTGAAATCTTGCCCAAGGCATCACAGAACTTAAATGCTGCAGATTGTGCTGACTGTCCTAAAATATAACATTCAAAAGTGAAATCATAAAGTATAATGGGATTGTTATGCAAATTGTCAAAGGCAATAACACTAATGCATACATGGTAACAAAGGCCTGCATTGTCTCTGTTCTGCAACAATTGGCTCAACTGGAAACATGTTTTGCTCGGTGTGAAATATTATCTATCAACATGGGCAGCTGTCTTACCACAGACAGTAGTCCCCTAATTTACGTCCTGATTCAGCAAGATACATAAACACTAACTTTAAACATGTGAGTAGCCTCTATGAGACTATTATACACATGTATCTTGCTAAACTGGGGCTCTTTCACAGCATAATCTGCAATGAATGGATATATTCATGAGATTCTACCAAAGGTAAAGAGTTTGAAGTGGAAAAACACAAATCATTAAATGTAAAGTGCAAAATAGCATTATAATTAAGGGTCAGCTTTAGTGTCACTGAGTTTATAGTAATTTGATTAAAATACTAACAATGCTAACAATACTTCAACCTGATTTTTAATTGGTATTTTCCTTGGTGCTTCAATTATTGAGCTGTCAGCATTCAGTAATGCATCGGCTATAAGCTTACATATAAGCTTACATCGGGCATACCTTTAAGCACATGCTTAATTTTACTTATGCGAGTAGTCCTGCTGAAATCCAAGTCCAGCAGATGTATCAATGGTTGCAAGATCAAGGCATTAGAATTAAATGCTTCAGGACAGGGTCTGTACCTTCTTTTGTGTTTGTACAGCACCTAGGTCACAGTGGTTGCCACCAGAACCAAATATTAATAAATGTCTTAACTATTAAAAATGTTGCCACATACTCTTTGAGGGAAGATTAGCAATAAAATATGGGTTTTGCCTGATTGTGAGCCAACCTCAACATTATGGATTCAGAAATCTGGACATCAAGGTTTTGTGTGAGCATTTTATTTAATAGAAACTATGAGCAATAGAGCATAGAGAGGTTAAACAGATAAAATGCATAGTGAAAAATTAGTGGATCAAATGACATCATCCTTGAAAAATAATTGATTTTAAATTACTGTGAATCAAACTAGTTTTGGAAAACCCACAAAAACCTTGTAAGGTTCCCAAAAGCTTGAAATTAACCTTGTCCATCCCTAATAGCAGCTCTTTAAAAGTTATTCTGTACATATTTCCTTAGGACTCCCATATGCCTGAGTTTCATCATACTTTTCAGATTTTTCCTGTATTCTTAATTGCAGAACCTGGCATTTTTAAAAATTAATGAACTCATACAATTAGTTTTCCCTGCTCTAGGACATACAGAATGATGACCAGTTCCTTCTTTCTTTGCTTGCAAGAAACAGTTTCCAGTGATCTTGGCTACTAGTACTTTTCTGTATATTCTCAACTGGAAAATATTACAACAATATAGTTAGTTGTTACTATGTTAGTATTAATTATGTTAGTTGTTTGTTAGTATTACAACAACAGGACATCCACTGTGGTATACTGTTAAAAGGCTAAACTTAATAATGTTTTACTGTCATAAAAAACAGGCTGATGTGTAAAAAGAAAAAAAACAAAACAAAATAAATCTCCAACAGACTAATTTTGGGAATGATTCTGACATGTAACTGTTTCCAGATCTTCCTCTGGTGTATATCATTGATTTCAGTGGAGCTAAGGCAATTTAAACCAGCTGATGATCTGGGTCACATTACAGTAGCTACTATCCATTCTTTAACTTTAAAACATAATAAATAGGTATATATTAACATTTAAGTTTTGCTTAGAAAAAATTGTTTTCCTCTTATTCTAAGGTAAAGTTGCCTTTTTGGATGATGATTAAGTTTTAAATGGGTAGCACTAGCCAGGATATGTGATATAAATAAAAGGCTTTTAAACAAACCTATGATTTTCAAAAGGATGACATTTAAAGAAGTGCTTTCTCCTACTTTTCTACACCTGCTGCCTCCTTCAAGAACCTGCTTGCCACTAGTAAGAATGTTTTAAGAAAGGTAATATTGTCATTCAAAATTTTCTTCTGGCAAGTAGTGTCTCAAATATTAGAATTCCCAGTCTCCTATTTAGAGATCTGGAATCTTCATTACACCCAATCAAGATAGTATGTCTGTCTCCAGTTCTGAGATTTGTTTTTGCATCTTTATAACAAATCTCTGTAATTAAGAATACAAGAGTACTGAGTAGATATGTAAGACAATAGATTTAACTTAACATTTTCTTTGTTTTTTGTTTTTTATATTAAATCTCATCATAATAACAGGAGATGCTACATCCTTTATGCAAGACTCTGAACTATCTTGGCTGAAGTGCCTGTATTTAAAAAAAATGAACTATTGGAAAAATTAAATAATTATACACAAAGAAATAATAAATCAAAAATCCTTGATATACAGGTCCCTGGTGTCTTTTTCATATGCTGCTGGCTCTGCATTATTCATCAAAAAGGCAAGGATCTTAGAGGACTGCTTACATAATAACACTTTTAATTATTACTTTATTAGTTTAACTAAACATTGATATTTCTATGTGTCCAAGACTGTACTTTAGTGGTTAATTGATTAACCTACAGAACTGTGGGGATCTTGACTCATTTTAGAACATTTCATTAAGAAGTGAGGGATGGGAAAAAAACTTTTAAAAGATGTTAAATTCCACTCACCTGTAGAATTTTTTAAAAAATAAATAAACATACAAATATTATTTTTCATATGGTGCAATTTAGGATCTGTTCCTGCTCCCAATGGAATGAATGGAAAACTTCCAGTGATTCCAAAGGTGCAATATGAGAGCCACAGTAAGTAATTGTAAATATCTCACATTTGTAGCTCCCCCACATATGTGCATTAGTTTATCTCTTGCTCCCTTAGAAGTTCTCCTCTGTTCCTATGGCATTGGCACCATCTTTTTGCATTCCTAAAGACTAAAGAAAATGTTCTTTTTTTTTTCCAAACCATTCACTCTCTCAAATTTCTTAAATCCCATCAGAAGTGGAAAGGGCAAATTTTCTTCTCACTTAACTGAGGTTGCACTGATGGAACTAAGAGAAGATTCCTTTGGTTGCTTATGTCCTTAGGAACTACTTAAGAACTATTATAAGCCTCAGAAAAATGTTATGTTTGAATTATACCAGTTCTGGTCCACCCACTTCTAGAAAAAAGATAGGCACATATGCCACTGAGCTGAGGTTAAAAAAAACAGTGTATTTGGAACTGTGTCATTAATAAAGGACTAGAAGAAAAGTTATTGTGGGAGCCTGATTTGGGTTTGTACAAAAACAATAGACATTTGGAGGCCTCCACAAGCCAGAAAGACACAGATAGAGATCACGTTTGGTCCGCATACTGACAAGTTCATACAGGCTCTTACACAAAACATTTCTCACAGCAACTTAGGCAGGGACCAGCCACCCGAGAGTCAGAGCAAAGCCTACACACTATCACCTCACACAAAGAAAATGTGCACATGCTGTGGTAAAACACACCTATTCAGAGTCTGCCCAGCCTTTGTCACAAATATGGAAAATTAAATCACTGTTTTTCCATGTACAGAAGAACAAAGTTACCCAAAACACAAAGCCACAAATTTCTGGTTGAACTAGATTGTGAATGATCTCCTTTTGTAGATACAATATCACATGATAATAGATTTGGTATAGCTCATTCAGCAGAACCTTCATATTTTACGCTGTCTATAAGGAATGTATCTATAAAGTTCAAGCTTGATACTGGGGCTGAAACTAATGTTATACCAATTCATCTTTTGAAAAATATGCCAGGTCCCATCCAGATAAAACAGTCTGATGATGCACTTATGGCATATGGCAGTTCCAGTATAGACTCTGTAGGAGAAGTCACCTTAACAGCAGCAATGACAAAGGATAAGGCCAGTCTTCAGTTCTACATCACTAAGGCATCTACAAGACCACTGTTAGGCAAAGAAGCTTGAACACAGCTAAACCTAATACACAGAATAGGTGCATGCCAAGCCACCCAGCATTAAAGGAGAAAGGATTGCACAATACCCAGAAGTCTTCAAGGGACTAGGAGAGTTCTGTGGAAAGCATCACATATATATGGCCCCATCAGTCTGCAGTGACAGTCAGACACAGAGATTCACTCAGAACGTGATCAGATACTGAGAAAGTGATGGCAAGGGCAAAAAAGAGAAAATATCAAGTTCAACCCAGATAAAATACAGTTCATGGTAACAGAAATCAAATGCATAGACCACCTTCTTCTGTCACAAGGAATTAAGACAGATGAGAGTAAGGTTGAAGCCATAGCTAACATGAAACTGCCATGGGACAAAGGGCATTACAGAGGAACCTGGGAATGATTGGATTGTTTGCATGGTACATCCCAGATAAAGTTTCTTTGAATGCTCCATTGAGACAATTGCTAAGTGAGAGCATAATTTGGCAATGGTCAAAGGAACATGACAAGGCATTGCAGTAACCAAAGACAGTGCTCTAGAATGCACCGGTACCCAGCATCTATGATCCCAATGAGCAAGTCACGGTTCAAGCAGACATATCCAAGATGGTTTAGGAACTTGTCTGCTACAAGTCAGAGGCCCAGTTTCATACCCATCACAGGCCTGAGGAGAGGTAGAACAAAATTATGTCAACTGAGAGGTAACTACTAGCTATTGTGTTTGCAACAAAGAAATTTCATCAGTACATATATGGAGCACAAGTTGAGGTACAGACTTACCATAAACCACTGGAGGCAGTATCCTCCAAATCTTTTGAAAAAGCACCTGCAAGTCTACTACAACACATGCTACTTCAGTTGCCGAAATATGACCTTAAAGGCACATACAGACCCAGATGATGAAATCACTGATGAATTCTTTTGGTTGTCTGTGTAGTTGAAGCCACCTCTAGATTCAGCACAGATTTGTTAAACAAACTGAAGGAGGATACACAGAAAGTTCTTTTAATGCAAGCTTTAAACAGTAGCTGACCATGTAGAATAAGACAAGCAAATCCCAGACTGCAGCCATGTCGGGCAGTGAAAGATGCTATTTCATTAAAACACAATGTTGGCAACTGGCAAGGGTGGCAGCCATAAGTCCGGAGCCACAGTCATATCTCTTTGACAGACCTGCAAGAGAAGTGTAATCTCCACCTCTCTAGCCTTGATGCCAGCCATCTTGTCCTGCTTAATTCTATTTAAAACAATGGTGCCAGGAGCATCGTCCTGATTCTTCACTCTGACCATATCACTCCACTCTTCTTTCTGTTCCTTCACTGCCTCTCTCTCCTCCGCTGTACCAAACACTCCTGATCTCCACCTTTAAGGCCCTTCACCATTGAACCTCACCCTATGTATCAGATCTGTTAATTCTTATTATATATGTACAGATTTGTTCCTTCATTTTAGGAAAGTCTTATAGAAATCAATAGGGATTACACCTGCAGTCTATCAAACTGTAATAGGCTTCTATAGAAAAAATACATCTATAGGATTTAATAGAAAACATTACATGCGCTTTGAATCATTCTATAACATTGTATAACAAGGATTTATAAAATTAAATTCTATGAGAATTTGAACAAAAATAAGTAGAAAATTTCATTTTAATTCAATTATACAGCAGTATAGCGATAATAGGATCACATTGCCTCCTTTCTTGTGAGCCATGAGGCTCGTATACTGAAGGTTAAAATATAAATCACACCCATAAACAAATAGCTGGAGAAACATCTATATTTAATTTAGAGTGTATGTTCCTCTAATGGCTCCTTTATTTCTGCACTGCACCATCAGCTTTCAGTAAGGGCCGTCCTGCAAAGATTTACATATGTGTTTAACTTTAAGCATGTGAGTTGTCTCAATTACATCAATGGGACTGATCAGCTGCATGAAGCTGAGCACGTGGTTAAGCATTTGCAGGACTGGGGCCTTAACAAAAACAACAAGAAGAAGAATCAACTATATGGAACAAAACTGATTTTGAAATCTTAGATTACAAGTATAAATGATTGGCCTGCAGAATAGTCCTTCATAGTCATTACATGTGAAGTATACTATGAATGCTGTGTTTTAAATCTCATTAGACTGACAGTCATGATGTACTGGTGACTAAATGAAGCTAAATGTAGTTATAATGGGACTTGATAATTCTCATTTCCAAAGATGTTTTATTAAATCCTGAAACAGCTTGCATTAAACTAAACATTGAGGGACTTAATTACTTCAAAGCTTGTTGATTCATTACGAGACAATA
Organism: Mesoclemmys tuberculata; assembly: GCA_007922155.1. Classification (NCBI taxonomy): domain Eukaryota; kingdom Metazoa; phylum Chordata; order Testudines; family Chelidae; genus Mesoclemmys; species Mesoclemmys tuberculata. The sequence goes on along the minus strand of ML675610.1, from coordinate 50,176,886 downwards.
GCTTTTTAATACCATATTCAGCAGCTGACTCGTCTAAGGGCTCAGCTGGTGCTTTACATAACACATGATGCTGTGATTGAGACACACTACATAACTCATGTTCCATTGAATCTAGAAAAATTCATCTGCTATTGTAAATAGATAGCACTACGTTACATGAACAAAATCAATATCAAACCAAATATCAGTTTCCTGTTCACATATAATAAAACACTGCATACACAATTACTTACTCCTCTATTGCTTATGAATTTCCTAGCTACTTTTTATACTAGCGTGTCTCTTCCATCTCTAGCATCCCACATAAACAAACAGCTGTGCAGGTTGGGAGTCTGCACTTAAGACATTAGAACTAAGCTTCTAATGTTTCAGTCTATGCCAGACTAATTAAGCCTGGGAGGAAAGGAAATAAAGTTATTCTCCTTATCTATCATTATGCTACCTCATCTATATTAAAACCACAGTATATTACACGCAAGGAACATTTTGCTGTAGCAAAAACTAACAAAAACAATAAAGTTCAATGAAGGTTGACCCTTCTTTCCTGCTGCGCCCAGTAATATCAGCACATATGGCGTTATTTCATGCTTATAGTTATTTAACATTTGTATAGAGGTGTGCCTAGTACTTTACTATAGGACAAAAATCCCTTTCAAATGTATATGAAAGTCTGAGGGCAGGTCTGGGCTACCAATTAAGTTAGTTTAACTTTTGTTGCTCAGGGGTATGAAAAAGACACCTCTCTGAACGACGCAAGTTACAGCAACCTAAGCGCGCTCCCACCGACATAGCTTCCACCTTTCTTGGAGGTGGAGTAATCATGCTATTGGGGGAGAGTTCTCCTGCGGCAACCAGTGTCTTCACCAGACTGGCTACAGTGGCGCAGCTGCACCGATGTAGTGCTTCTAGTGTAGACCTGTCCCGAGAATGGAAGTTATTTTTCTTTCACTTTCATTTTTTACTTGTTGTAGTTGTGACACACAGCACCCGCCACGATGAGGTGTGTAGTGTAATTGTGTAGTTTTTAGTGCGAAGTATGTCATGTAAGATGTTTCTGGAACACTGGTTACATACTGAACATTATTGTTATAGTAATATGTTTGTTGCAATGTCATGTGTATACTTATGAGGCTTTGCTATGTGATATGCTCAAAGATGTGTCTCATGGCTTAAAACATAGCCAGGCAAGACTCTCTGAGAAAAGGAGCAGTTGAGACCTCACCAGGCATGCATAAAACAAACAGCTGCGCATCATTCCAAGAACAAAGGACTGGCCTAGGTATCAATAAAGGATTAAAGGGACTCTCAAGTGAGCCACCCGCCTTTTTCTTGGCCGGCTTGCAGCCAGGATAAAGTGGAAACAGGATTTTCGTAATACGTCTAGCACAGTAGGACCCTGATCTTGGCTGGATTTTCCAAGTAATACAAACAAGCGATAACACAATTAGAATACACAATATTCTAGAAGAGCGTGGTTCAAGTAATACTGCCAATATATTATTTACAATTATCTATATTAAATTAAGTGCTACCATTGCTTGCCAATCTAAGGAATCATGCATTCTTTCTGCCTCCAGTCTGCTTGATCCTGGGAAATGCAGATTGAGAGTGAGGGTGGACATACAGAGTGCAATTAAGTTCTCCTTCTCTTTAAAGTGACCAGTACGTTTTCTGTGCTAATATAGTCATTTTAAGACCATAATGGCTCCTTAAAGACTCTGGTTGGTGAACTAGTGCTGAAATCATATATTTATAATGTATAAAGTTGTTAGAATTCCCTTTTAAGCCCACTATTTCAGAACTTAATCAAATGATATAAAATGCACTCCAAAACTAAAGATGTGACAAATCCACCTATGAGTGGTTGTCAGGTAGGACTGTTATCAGATATTAAATACCTAAAATGTCAGTGGATATAAAATTTAAATTCCAGGACAGATTCTGCTAGTCCTAATCATCTTGACTAGTATCTTCCTCCACAAGAAATCACATTTATTCTATTATGACCTCCTACTTAGTAACCAACTATTTAACGTGAGTAGGGGGTCAGAATCTAGTCCTCTAGTACTGAAACACAAAATATCAAAGTTATTCTGTTATCCCTATGACATGCAAAATCAGTTGAACTGCCCTACTGAGTGCTTTAGATATTATGGGTAATTTTTTTATAAGTTCCTAAGTGCCTTAGATACTTATTAGTCAAAGTCAGAAAAATCAGTGGGATCTTAAGTACATATGCCACATTTGAAAATGCCCTTTAGGCTTCTCAGTCATGTAGGTGCTTTTGAAAATTGTACCGTGAACCAATAAAGCTACTTTTATTGGCAGTGGTTTAAAGGATAAAACTGAGCTATATAGTATATACAAACTAAATTCTCTGCATCAGTTCATATAAAGCAATGCACATTCTGAGACAGATTATATCAGTACAGTGTGTGACAGACCATGCCACCACTAAAATGAGAAAATGCAAGAGGTAGAGCTATTAAAGGTTTAATACCTAAAGGTATTTTACTTATATTCAGACTGTTAAGGTTCAATTCTTTTATTGATAAGATGTCAGATAACCCAGGGTCAATCCATTTATTAATCAAAGGTAAATCAGGGAGGCTCATACATTACCAGTATTTGGGAAAGAAGCTTTGAAGCAATCATGTCTTACATCTCGAGTCTGTGTCTGTCCCCAAAGCAATTAAAAAATGGTCTGGTTTTATACCCTGCTTCTTTACAATGGACAGAAGATTCCCCAAATTCCACTGTACTACCACAGATTTTACAGACCTTCATTTATCTAGCTTTGTGTTTTGTGTACCAACCTGTCTCAGCATAGATAATTATCTATGCCTGGTAGGTTGTGCATATTTTGCAAGCCTCAACAGAATGTAACTTATTTTCTGACAGATTTTACATATACAATGAACAGAGCTAAACATACTAAAACAGACTGTAAGAGTTTAGATACAACTTCATTCATTTTTCCACAACTCAACACAAATAAAAAACATTCTACAAACACATTATGTACCTTAGTTGATTACTATTAGCTTCTTTCTCATTTTAATTACTCCACACACTTTATCTAATCACCCTTGTAGTTAAAGCAGTAAAAAAAATTTGCATAATTTTGTTAATACCTTTTCTTGTGAGAGTCTCTTTCACGGTCATTAGTACAATTCTGTTTCTTATATAGTGAAACTACCGCTTAAGCATCACCACTATACTTTCTCAGGCAGTAGTTTTCCACTTAACTTGCAGTCTGGCTATAGAACATTATGGGATTCTAGTTTACTGTGGTTAAAAAAAAACCTTCTCTGAAACTATATTTAAATCTCCATTGGCAAAGATAGAGACGGAGAACCAAACTATGGGTTCACAAATCCAAACACATGACCTAAAATGTGATACAACAGCAAATACTGCTAGTTTCTCCCGGTTTCAAAGAAAACTCTAAGGCAAAAAGATATTTTCCTATGGTAAGAGTGTCAAGGTCTCTTTATTTAAAAAAAAATTAAATATGTGCAGTTGGAAATAAGAAGGGTTCCTTTCTCCTCCTTCCAACTGCTCTTACTTTGTAAACAGCTTAATGGCTGATACCAAAATGGAAGTGGAACTAAGAAAGTAAAAAGCTGGCCTCCGGTGCTTAAAGATCAGTCCAAATCAGAACTCAGTACAAGTTGAAGGTTCAGTCAGATGCTTTCTTACATTTAAAACTGGGCCTTATGAAGGAGAATTTTGTTACTAGAAGCTGTAAGTCAAATTAATGCACTTTTTATGTGGACTTTTGACCTACAATAAACTCTTGATTTCTTTCTGCCCTTCTGTTATATGTCATTGCATCTCCCATGTTACAATTTTAGTATTATATGACACCGTTAGAATTTTTCTTTGCATTGAATGGAACACGATTGGGAAACTGGACATTAGAAAACAAAATGCTTTAAAAAACAAACCAAAAATGTTTTTTTACACTTAAAAATGGGAAAAAAGTATCAGCAAATTACATCATTGGAACATTGCATGGGAGCAGGCTGCTTCTATGTTTAGAGTAGATAACCTGAGAACTAGTGAACAACCTACTCTCTCAGAGGCTGCACTGCTAGACTGACCTTGCAGGACAGAAATCACAATGCAAAAAAGAATTAGAAGTGAGAAATACATTTCTGTTTCCACCAGTCTATAGGATCAGCCGTTCATAGTATTATAGATTCAGACTGATACAAAGTTGCCTCTTTACTGCATTTTAATTAATAGGGTGACTGTGAATCAGACAATGTCTTCTCCAACCAGCCCTTGAGTTTGGTTTTCTTTACAGGTTGGAGGATAACTGCGTCTTATCTGTCACTTTTATTTTGGTCTCTCCAGTTATGGCTTTTCTATACATGTTTTTTCCCATCAGTCCATGGTGTATTTGCTGTGACAGGATTGAAAGCACAAAACCTAAAACAAAAATCCAACACAGAGTCAACTATATATCCTAAGAATTCGGACTGATATACAATATCCCTAGAATGGTAACTGGATGTTGGGCATTTTAGTAGCTCAATTAAAAACAATCAAATTATCTCACTAGTTGCTATTTACATTCAGTAAATATTTTTTTTTTTTGAGGAAAATGTCAGGGAGTTTTACTACAGTATACAAATGTAGGCATGCTTGGCAGCCAAGTTTTTGGGGAAGCATACCCCTCCCACTTGGATTTAAAACAGATGGGGAACATACGGGCCTACTTGACATACTGTGATGGAAAAAACTAAATGTGGACAATGTAAACACTGTGTATAGTAGCATCTGGTATAATTTCCTGGACTTTTATTGCATTACTTCTGTATATGTGAATTGCATTGTTAATACATATTTCTTTCTGTTTCTTCCCTTTTAGTAAATTGCATAATAGCTGTAAATTCTGTAGAGTTGAAAACCAACAAAAATGTAAGAATGCAAAAGAAGGCCTGTGAACAATGCTTCAGAAACAACTTTCAGGGACCAAATGATAGGGAGATGTTTGTTTAAACATGAAGAAAGGTTAACAAATATAAAAGAGTTAGAAAAAGGAATAATTAGTTTGCAGACCTTACACACCACTACAAGAAATACTAAAAAGTTGTCTCCCTAGATAACTATGAAGGGTCAATTAAACACAATACTATGCGAAAGTACAGAATTTTTTATTAAATTGGCTTGGGGAAGACTGTTTACTACAGCTAATAAATCAGATAGAGTGGTGGCATTTGACTTGCTACTCTGGACTCAGTGTACCATAATTAAGTAAGATAACCAAAAACACATTAAAACAAAACAAAACACCCCAAGAATATTTTGAGCCTTACACTGCCTTACTCAAGTTGGTGGTAGAGGAGTAGTTAAAACAGGTGCATCTTTGGAAAATCTACATTTAAGTAAATTAATTGGAAGGCAGGTGTAAAAAACTAGAGTCTCTACTAATAGTCACTAAAATCCAATACAATACCAAAGCTTACAACATTACAACAGGTTGTGCTGTCCCTCAACCTGATAGGATTGGAATTTTGCAAAGCTCTTTCAAAAGAGAGAGGCCCCCACATAGGCTGACTTATATGTGTTTCAAGTCTGAAACACTACTAAATTAGGGGTGAAATTCTTGCCTCATTGAGGTCCATGGGAGTTTTGCCACTGATTTCATGTGGTTGTCCTCAATATACAGGCCAGTAACAGAACACTTTCCAGACAGGCCAGTATTACTAAAGAGACATGTTAAAACTACGACAAGAATATTTTCCAGTTGAGCAATTAGACAAGCAAGTAGGGAACTTTGTACATGTAGACCACATGGAGTTCCTAGTCAGAGCCCAGTTTAAGCAAGATGCTGACCAAACTATTTTTGCTTTTGGCTGATCAACACCTATGAAAATCAATTGACTTCCCCAGAAGGAATATCTGATTGGGGGAGGAGTGGTGGGGCAGTGTTCAGGTTTATTAATATGTATCAATTTATTAATTTATATAAATTTCCTCATCTGTGAAATGGGAATAATGATACTGACCTCCTTTGTAAAGTGGTTTGAGATCTAAAGATGAAAAGTGCTGTATAAAAGCCAAGACTATGATACTATTTTGTTTTAGTTCAGAAAATGTTCTCAGCACCGTACAGGCTAGGACACAATTATAAAAATAGATCCTGATTTTCGTATATACTAAAGACCTTTTACCCCATTCTGACATGCAACGGGCTCTTATAGTTACTGAAAGTATAATTCATACCCACTGTCAAGACTCTTCCCACTGCCAGAGTGTGGTAAAGGGGCCGTACTTATAATGGGACCTTCAGTCTCTGCCTCAAGGAACTTGCATTTTAATATGTAGATGCAGATATTACATTTCCCCCAGTGATACGATTTCCTGTGTTCTTTCCTGTTTGTGACATTGCTCATGTTATTAAGTTGTGGAAGTAGAGAAATGCCATAAATATATTATTTTTACCTTTATTTTTATTATGCTTCTTTATTTCACTTTCTTTTTATATTTGTCAAATAAATGCTAATATTTCAATGGACAAGGAAGGTGAGATTTTCAGAAGTGCTCAGCACTGGCTAACTCTTCCACTGAAGGCCAGTGGGCATGAGGCAAGGTTTGGGCAATGGTGAGTGTTTTTGAAAAATCAGACGCAAAGTGCCTGAGCCTGATTCTTTTTAAACCAGTGAAAAGTGGCTGTAAAACACTACCAAACGAGAAAGCAGCATTTTCCACTGACACAAATGACTGTATAAGGTGCAAAGAAACAAGATCACTAAGTCTAAATGTTAATGGTATGTTCAAGAATGTTACCAACCTACAAATATGTGTCTGCCTTAGACAGATTGTTGTGTGTCTATATGTGTGTAATACTTGGAAAATTATTGGTAACCAAAGGGGAATCAGCCTGTATCAGGAAGACCAGAAACTGAACTTGTTGGGACCCAACATGGAAAGCATCTAAAGAAGCAAAAGAGACCAAAGTAAATTGGAACATGGAAGAAAGGATTCAGATGAGGATATTGGGACAATTTGTTACTAACAAACAGCCTGACACCTTCCATTATCTTAATATATAGGTAGGGATTTTTTGTGTAGAGAGACCTTTCATAGTGGGTTGATTCATGCATCCGCTATTATGGATGGCAGATCTCAAAACTTCAGCTATGGCTAGTAGATCTTTCAGCTCCCTTATGACTACTTTAGCATAACGCTCATATGATCGCAATATAGCAGAGCCTAAAAATAAGGACATGCCCAGTAAGAATGATGATTTGAGTACTCTCTCTGACCCTGGATTCAAGCAAACTAATTGCACAACAAATCAACCCAATAACAACAAAGTAATCTTCTCCAATATCTTAGATTACATTGAGTGAAAATTTTGGCTACTTTAAAATTTCTTTTTAATTTTCTTATCCGCCTGTTCCTGAGGCAGCTGGTTGTAGACTTTTAGCAGAGTATGAGCACTAATCTAAAACTGTCATTTTTAAGAAAAAAAATTGGTTTTCATCAAAGCTTTGTGCTCACTCATGCATTTTTCTACTTGTAGTGTTTTCTTTTTTTCAAAGGCTGCTGATCAAAAATGTGCCTGGCTGCTAATAAACCAAAGAAGGAGTCAAAAGCAGCACTGTTTTCCACTGAGTTTATTTAATAATCGAAATAACTAATTTTCAGGGAAAGCAAAATGACATTGGCAAACATTTGCAGGGGAAATGGAGTTCTTTATTGTTGTTTCATAATGACATAATCAAGTTACAGGATTATCTACATCAGAGAAAATGCCATTATTTTTAAGCAATGTTGTGGATATTTACATCTATATTAAAACCTGACTAGGTTTTTTTGCTAATTAAGGAAAGAAGCCAGATTATTAGTCCTGGAGTAAGAACTCTTCTATTCCTAGATCAGATGTAGCATGTTAGAGGAGCTGGAAACTTCCCCACCAAGATACTTCTACCCTGGTCTCCAATAACCACCTCTCTATGAGATGTTAATTTCTTCTCTTTTCCCATTCACTCATGTCTTCTCTCCTGAATATAACATCTGTGTTGGCAGGGTTTTTTTCTTTTAGATATTGACAGTCTTCCAGTAGGGACACAATTAAGACATCCAAAAACGAATTCCATGCAGATCACTGAACTGCCATCAAACAACAACTAGTGGTCATGACAGATCTAGTATTGCTATCTGGGTGCTAGAGAAAAACCCCCATTGACTATAAAGGGCTTTGATTTAGACTCCAGCTACTGGAAGTCTCTATATGTCTTTACCAGTCTTCTGAGCCATCCCGTTTCCTAAGTTGTGGGGTTGGTTTAAAGTAATGTTTGATTCATTTTTGTTCTCTTTTTTATTTGATTTTATACAGCCACTTATTCATCTCTGGGGAAAAAAACATTGTATAGAGCTTATTTACACAAAAGGAAGAAGGAAAGATGATGCTTGCTTGGAAAATGGAAAATCCTTGCACTACCATGAAATTCACTATCTCTGTTGGATTTTACAGGTCATGCACTGAACCATAGAACTCTGTTCATTTTTAAATAGCTCTCAGTTCCCACTTGCATGTCCCGCAGGCATGCAAAACTCAAGCCTTGTTTGTATGAATCACTGACGTGGCTGGCTTTCAGGTCACAGTTATGACCTTTGAAATGGCAGCATACCATACAATACAGACTACTTGGCAAGTTATGGGAAGCACTTGGGAAGTACTTCCTCCGTAGCAACTAAGTTTTCTTTATTTACTGAATGCTGTAACCCACATAAAGCTATTGGATCCTACTCCAGTGACGTAAAATTGCTATTACTATCCCTATGAAGTGGAACTTTCAAAGTATTATGACCAAAATCAAACCCATCATCTTGGGCTTGATCCTGTAGCGACTCCAGAAGTTGGCATAAGGAAAAGGAGGACGTACTGCAGGTATCTGAGCCATTTGCAACATATCTAGTAGCAGTTTTGGAGTGTTGAAAAAATATGCATGGTCTTCCTGTGTGATAAATCACCCCTTTACGTAGTTTTAAAAGGGTGCAGATAGGGCCATAGAGTCAAACACATGGAACATACGGCACACACTGAAGACTAACACATTTGGGCTATTTCAAAAGGGAAGGAATTTAAAAGCCGAGGGGCTTCCAGGAGAAAGACCAGGCAAGAGCCTGCTTTATTTATGAGTCAAGGAGGATACAACTTTAGTACCTCTATCTGATTGTAACTGTAGCATTTGGCATGTGGAGAGAAGTAAGCTCTTAAGCATCTTAACTATCCCTCAGTCAGTTAAGGCTTTATACATCAAACCTACACATTAAACTCCTCCCCTCAGGATCAATTTCCAAGCAGGCAAAAAATGTTATAAGCTATTGTGACACCTTATGAACTTGTACATCATTTTTCCATTTGAATAGACTATTAGGGTAGATTTTTATGTCCAATAATCATGTCTTCTCTGACCTTGGCTGGTCCGTCCCCTCCTCCTTTCCTGCCAAAAGTTTCCTGTGTGGCTATCTCCATCTTTACTTTGTGAATCCTTTTTAAAGACTTGCAAGCACCTCCTTGCTATCTTTGTCCTGCATTTGGGAATTTTCCATTCTTCACATGCCAGCACCCTAATGAAGGAAGTTAGAACCGGTTTCCCCTAGGACACAGTTACTCTTTTGTTCTCTCTTGGTAAGATCTATTCAGGTGCTGATAGTCATGAACTATTGACTATTGTCCCTGATCCGCGAGGGACTGGATTAAAGTCTCATTATCCATGGTAGATACACAGACCTATTACATTCCATGAAACAGCAATTTTCACCTTATCGACCAGAATTCATGAATAGTAGATATTCCCCAAATCATCACATAGGACTCCCTATACAGAAAGGCTGATATAGCCTCTGTATATAGCCCTCTTTATATAACAATTGAGCAGCTGTGTTCTGTACTACCTTCAGTTTTCAAGTTGATTAAAGAGTAGCTCCCCATAACATGCACTGCAGTAGTCTAAACATATAGTCTAATTATGACAATTGGAATGGCATACAGCAACATCATATTGTATACTTCTTCAGTAGATGCTTTGTGTGTGTGTGTGCGTGCGTGTGTTTGCATTTCCAGACATCCTGGTTAGCGCCTGCTATTCCACGAGTGGGATACTGTGTGTACAATGGTCTTGTGTGTGCCTATTGCATTCCCAGCTCTGGTACCTGATGACAATATTGTCATGGATGCATTGCTGCCATAATTCAGCTGTATGTAGCATTTGCCCCATCACTTAGTGAATTACAGGAACAGACGTAAGGTCAATGCAAGACCTGCCACTATCCTTAGCAACTCTAATTTGATTTTCCTTTTTTTCTGGGACTAACTTGACCTACCTAAAGCAAATTAATGCTCATATTACAGCCAAAGAATTGAGACCGATATGTGTATATATGAAGGTCAAACTACTTGATGTTTTAGAATGGGAATACTTGTAGGCTAAGAAACAACTTTTGCATATTTTGAATAACATAGTGTGGCAGTATATTGGTTTATTGTTGTTACAGTTCATAAACCATAATTTAAAAATGCAATTATATTGGAAATATTAAAAAAATAAAAAATGCCTCATTGGAAAAGAGTGGATTTTAATTTCAATTAGCCGTTAACTCTAGTTGTTTTTGCCATTTTATTCACTGTATGCTAATTTGTAGCTCTTTGCCTATTATCCCATGATAATACACAGTCAAAGCAAATATATTTGCTTAAATCATATTTACTGTAATTGTTACCCTTTATGAGACAAAGCACTGTTATACCACAGGCTATTAAGAATTTTTGAGCAAAATCCCACCCAGTAAACTCAGTATATGTTGCAATACAGCTGGAACAAAGCTTCAGCACGGCACGACTTAGCTCTGAATCTATCACACTAATTGTTTCCGTATTTTGCTGAGCTACTGCTATCTTTTCTTGCAATTAACATGACATCTGGCAAAGTACTAGGTATGAACATTGATTATTCATATGTTTCTCATTAGTAATCATTAATAACAGATGAACAATTCAATCATTTATCAATTAATTTCTGGCTAAAGTTTTCAACTTCTATGTCCACCTTAAGCAGACGCATACTTTGTACTCTTTAACTTCATTGATCTTTACTGTTTATTTGATCTGACTAGGAAAGCTGCGGTTTCTTTCCTTTAGGCTGAAGAAAAAAAACCAGTGTGATAATAGAACATGTAAGCTATGATTCAGGAGTCTATCAGTCACACACTATAAGCACTGCTATTAGATTTGTAAGCTAATGACGCCACTGGAATGGCCTGATAAAACTTCCCAAAGGGCTAGATTTTGGCTCTGGCTGGCAGCCTATGGTAGGATATACAGGGCAGTAAGGTTCCCCTCTTATTCCTGTATGGCCTACCTTGACGTTGGACCTGGGCATGCAGGGGTAAAGGGTAGGTAATGGGAGGAAACTGGCTTCACTCCCCAGAGAGACATGGAGGGAGTAATAATCTACTGCTGGTATAGGCCAGCAGCAAATTAACATCCCCCTCCAGATCAAGCAGGGAGCAGGAAGGAATTGTGACTTCTTGAGCCACAATTCCTTCCTTGGGATAGTCCTGGTGTGGCTCAACAAGCTGCATCCTTGGGTCACAATCTAGCATCAAATTACTTAGTTTTAACAGAACAATCGGTCCATTGCAATTCAGTGTCCTGTTATTTCTTATTCACTCTGCTATTTACGATACTAAGATTTTACAATATTGTGTTAATGCAAAAGGTGTCAAATCCATGTGTGTATGTTTGTGAGAGATAAATGCAACAGGAAGGAGAAAACAGTGTGAAGACAGGAGATTTGTATTAGTAATTTTCATTTTCCAAGTCCACTGCCTTTCATAATCCAGTAGACGTCAGAGATCAGAATGGAAAATCAATAAGCAGCGGTACTGCCACAGTCTGTCCCCACATTTGAGTCCAAAAGGAAATGCCACCTGTTCAAATGACGAATCTCTTCATACTTGGATTGTTCTTCCTCTTTCGTGCATGCTGTGAACCGTTGTCAAATAGTTAACAATATTTACATTTAACTTGGCAGGGGTTTGGTTTCCGATTTAGTACCTCCTAGAAATGAACACAGACAGTTCACACTTCACAGCTGCCTTCAGCCCCAGACATTGGCTTAGATGTCTGTCTCATTTTAAAAACTGTCTTCACAATAATAAGAACTAATGAGGAAGGCCCAGATCATGGGCAGAGGCTGAGGAGTTCTTGGCACAGCTTAGAGTCTGTGTGCAAAGATGGCTTTAAGGTAGCTTTGCACGCCCTGCGTCTGAGGTCTATCCGGATGAGCACTGTCCCTTGGCACAGCAGAGCAGTCATCAGCCTGATGGATGCTCTAAATTATGCCAGATAAAGATAGGGCTAATGGATCACAGGGATGCAGGGACAATTCAGGCATGCACCCTTCACTGACCACAAGGAGGGCTAATGGCATAGGAGCGACTCTTTGGTGCCTAAGGATCCCTGCTGCGGCTGGCTAAACTGGCCTGAGAGCAGATTGAAGCAGCAGGAGTGGTGTAGATTCTGAAACAAGAGAGACAGCTGGCAGAGAGACAGTACCGACTTGCTGAGCAGCACGCTCAGCCACATCCTTTCCCACGCTTCCAAAAACTATGCTCACCTAGCATTTCTTGCCCAAAGTGACTGAACGTGCTTACTTAGGGTGAAAGAACAGGAGTTATGAGCTGGACCCTCAGACTACCATTTAGAGAAGCACTAGAGGCCAGATTTTCAAAAGTATTTAATGGCCTATAGATAGATTTCAGTGGGACTTAGGTGCCTAACCTGCTTAGTAGTTTCTGAAAATCCCATTAGGCATCTTTTAAGTATCTATCTAAATATCTTTGAAAATCTGACCTTAAATTCTTATCCTGTTTTTTCATATCTGGGAGAACTGGGAAGATGTGTGGAGAATCTTCTTCCTTCTGTACCTCCTGCTCCCAGGAAAGATAGGACAGAACTCTGACCATAATTAATTAAAAACATATCCAGATCCATACTCTGGTATTACCCTTAAAGCAAGCTCATAGTCAGAGATATGCTAGATTGTCCTCAGGGAATGGAGAGAAACTCAGATTGCTAAACTACAAATCCAAAGGCTGTTTAATTGGCTGAAGAGTCAAGTCAGTCACCATTCCTAGATCTATGAGCCTGAATATTTCAGTAGGAAAAGAAACCTTGAATGCTCATTTCCTTTTCTTTTTTTTATCTTTTTTGTTTCGTTGGTTGGTTTATTGCTCTTTTCTTTTTGCACAAAAGGGGATGCATTTTCCTTTCAAAACTTTCTCCTTTTCAGAAGTGATTGAATTATTTATTTCCAATAAATTATCTGGCAATATTTTTTTATTATTGTGTGAATTAGTCCTGATTTCCATTAATTGATTCATCATTCCAAAATAGTCACTGAATAAATTATGCAAACAAATTATAACCTATGGATTTTTCATTAGCATTTGCTGGCACTTGCTTTATGTATTAGCCACTTGTTTTGCATGGTGTGTGGTTGGCCATCTAAATCACCTGGCTTTCTTTGGGTTATGGGTGATAAGAGGACATAAACTCTTTAAATTGGTGAATACTGAATAGCAAAGAGTGAACAAACAAATTTTGAATAGTTTCTGGTCTTAGTTTTTGGATGAATAATCTTTCATTCTAACATTTGTGAAATTTCTAGGATTTGCAATAAATTTCACAAACAGATATTTGTGAATAATGAGACCCCTAAAATAACAGCAGAGTAAATTCATTACTAGGCCAGATTTACCACATCCCTCCACCTTGTACAGTGATTTTCACCTGCTCAAAATGGGTTTAAAATATTACTAAAGCAGAATGGTGACTATTTACACTTGCTTTGCACTAGAGTAAATGACCAATCAGAAATGCACGTTAACAATATGGCTCACCACTTTATTTATTCATGAATTTCTTTTTCTACTGTTCAGCCAGTTGTAGTCATTTTGATTTGAGATTTTCAGCAAACTCCAGGATTTCAATCTTCCTAGTCACCACAATGATATTGTGGGTATTACTTTCAATTCCATATTTAATCTGAATGATTCAACAGGATAATATGCAACATTGCAATAAGAGGGCACTCTCAGGAAATGTAAAGTGATGGGGTTTGCTTGCAGATATGGTTAACGGACTAAACGAGCAAGATAAGAGCAATCACCCTGTCCATTTCTGTAAGTGATGTTTACATAGAGAAATCCTTGAGATTTTGTTAAAGGATTGAGGTTAGTTATTCATTGCAACTTGAATAATGTGTGAAATTGGATTAAATGACAGCTTAGAACCTTGCACAGAGGCAGCAACAGAGTCTGTTGATGTCATGGGTCAGACTATAACAGTCCCTAATGTGTTCACAGGTGAGTAATTCACAGGAGTAAGGTTCTGATCACACATAGACACTTTTTTGGGCAGGCTTCCACAGATCTTGGCTTAGCCATGGAGGGAACAGTGGGGACTCTGGAGCTCATATCCCTCCTGCCCCCCACCAGCACTATTCTTCCTGCGCAGAAAGCTGGGGAGGGGAAATGGGAAGGCCTTGTCTCTGTGCCCAACACACAGGCCATCAAAGCTGAGTCAGTGCAAATGGGAAAGTAAGCTGGACTCAGCTGAAATGGCTTAGATTACTTTCACATACTGCCCCATTTTCACGGGTAAGAACAAATGATCAGTCTACACCTATTCTGCCTTTAGATGAAGAATACCCATAGTTGCCCATGCACAAATTGGGCAAGAAACAAATACATTATTCTGGGCAGTAGGAAGTGTTGTTTGAAAGAGGGTGATGCAAAAGGGGTATACATTCAAAAGCCAAAGAAGAATAGCTTTCTCTCAGAGATCATTGGTACAGAGCTTTACCATCAGTATTTCATGTTTCATAGATTCATGGTTTGCACAACTGTAGTTAGCATAAGACTCACATCACTGAGTAGCACCTTACTATGTGAGTAGTTCCATGGAAATCAGTGGGACTACTTGCACATTAAAGTAATACTCTCTGTGAGTAAGGATGGCACAATCAGATTCACAATGATCATAGAGAGCTTCCTAGAGAGGGGTTTATTCCAGTCAGATATTAAACATTTCCTTTGTGCCAAATACAGAGATCCTCTGTTAGTTTCTACTCTTCACTCAGAAAAGCTCCCAACTGATTTGAATGTCCCAAGGATTAGTGCACACAAGGGACCCTGCATGTGAAGATCTCCCGCTTCTGTGTGACATACTCTCCTGTTCTGGAGAGCCCTAAACAGCCCCATTTGCATGCACTGTAGGCCAGGGAGACATGCATTGTCCACCTTCATTTAGCAGAGGTTAATCTGCCAAAAAGTTAATGCAGCTTAAACAAGGGGATTGGAGTCACGGCAGAGAAGTTCGCAAACCAGAGGGTCAGCTTTCGAATTTTTATTCTATTTGTGAGCAGTTATAGATACGAGTAACCTTACTGGCTTAAATGGGGCTGCTTGTATGAACAGGCCCCCAGCAGTGCAAATGAGGTGGTTACTCTCTATAGCCCTGAATGATGGAAGAAAAATTCCAAGAAAGGAACCACTGTGAGAGTTTCTTCTTCCAAAGTCCTCTGCCAAGGGCTTTTCTGTAGGAGGGGCAATCCCCTGAAAGTAAAGGGCTCAGGCTTTGGCCTTTGTGAGTTAGATTATTGTACAAGTTATTGAACAGAGTAAGGTGAATTATTTTTTCAACACTTCAGCTCAGTAAACTTGATCTTTACTAAATTGGGGAAAATACATTGTTTTCAATCAGTTTCTGGTTTGTCTGTTTATTTTGTATTGCCCCAGTTTAAAAAAAAGTTGTATGTTTTAAAATTCAAATTTTTCAGACCACTGGTCCATAATATGAAGTAGTCACAATTGACAAATTTGTCAGATTGTTAATGCTACAAAAGCAACTTCTGTTCTTGGACAGAAACCAGCAAAGTTTGAAGACCTGCATAGGGAATGGCATTCAGCGGGCCAAAATGAGAGATAACAAGTGAAGAAATGTAAGTGAGATTCCCTTAGAGCTATTTACACCCACACTATGGATATTTAAGGAAATCTAAGTTGGTGAACCTTATATAACAGGGGGTTGGAAGACAGAATCATTATAAGTAGCTCCCATCTTCATTTACCCACCACCGTAGTATGTAAATTACTCCCTTATACATAGATAGAGTGAGTAAAAGTAGCTCTAAGTGAGTCTAACTGATTAGAAGAGTGTCTAACCTGTGAATTTAGTTCAGGAAGTGACATTTGAATAAAACCTCCTCTGCAACACTTTAAGAATATAGGATTAAAGTTTTACTTTTAATAAAATTTATATAACACAAATTCCATATTATAAAACTGATCTGATCCCACTCTATTTCAGTAGGATTTTATATATGATAATCATTAGAGCCCTTTTGCATCCAGTGTGTGCTGCTCTTAATATACATTGACATTGTAATGGCATTCAGGCAATGAATCATTATGCCCAACTGAGTACTACTGAATCTATGCTATAAATTTAACACAATAGATGTTGTGAATTATGCTTGTTTATAGGGTCGTGCTAAGCCTTATGGAGTGGGACTTGACTCTATGGCTTACTGCAGGGATGCTGTATTTCCTACTGCTCTAAATAGGAATTTAGGTTCCTTTCTGGGTGCCTAGCATGCTCTCAAATGGGGGAATAATGTCCATAGCTGGTGGCCTCCCAAAGACAGACTATGGAGGAGAAGTAAGTCCATGACTTATGAAGATCCTGGAAGACCATCAGGTCATGGAAGTAGCAAGCGGATCCTTCTCAAAGATAGCAAAATAAGGGGTTTAAGGAGAGATCAAGGAGGCCATAGGACAGCAATCATGAGCAGTCAGGCCAGAATGGCTGAAGGGAATATGTTCCAGCTTGGTTTGTAAAGCACATCAGACCTCAAACCCATTCTTACTTTTACCAGATTTAAGGTTGCGTGCAAATGTCTTCCACAGCTTTAATTCTTATGCGACTTCCAGTTCAATGTTGCAATTTAAGAGGTTTGGATAAGCATCCAAATATTAAAATACTTATATAGAACAAAAGCATGCTTGAACGATTTGAGGTTTGCTCGGTATGAGTAAGAACATATGTCTTCCTCACATAGTATTTGAGTAATACTGACTCAGAGAGGGTGTTATCTAAAGAAAGAGTCATAGCTATGGTTTGAAATTTCCTTGTTGAAATGTTCATTTTAAATATATTAATGATGGTGACTGTGGATACTGCACTTCTTAGGGAGGTGCTAGTGGCTGGATGCAAGTGTTTGTTATATCTTGCTAGGTGTTTGTTTAGCAACCATCATTAATATTTATTTACTAATTGTAGTTAGACTGATAAATCTTTTATGAACATGAGTCAAATGGAATTGCATAGCAATTCTTCAGTTCATCCTGAAAAAAAATCTTACATTGCCAGCTTTTGAAGACTTATAGGGACTCACATGGGGAGAAAGGGAGTGTGAGGTCTCCCATTGAATTGTAAGGGGAATATTATGAGTTCCTTTTTACATCTCAAGAGTCTCAAATATTTTATAGCCAATACTGTCATGAATATACTACATTAAAAAGTCAATATTTGCCAGCAGACACTATACTCTTATGACAGTAATTTCCTATTCTAGGTATAGGGGGAAATTACAGTATGTCTAATAATAATTTGTTTTTGGCTCAGGCTGAGTTTTTAACAGCCACCCCTATGGTACAGGTAACAGGACAAGTTATTAGAGGATATTAAATGCCTTATATCAACCTTTGAAAATACTCAGTGAAAAAAGTAAGGTTTGGTCTTTACTCAAAAGATTCCCTCTGATCCCAAAGGACCAGGCACAGTACCAGTTCACTATGAGTTTGGCTCTTACCCAAAATCCTTTAGTAACTACAACTAAAGGTTTATTATAAAAAGAAAAACAAACAATAAGAGAAATGTTAAAGGGTTAAAGCAATCTGATACATACAAGTGATTTTAAAGTCCATATACATCAGGTTTCTAGAAAAATTGTAGAGTTGCAAGCTTGTATAGTCCCTCTGGTATATCCAGTACTTGGATGGGTCTAAGTCCTTCAGTTCAGTTGCAAAGTGAATTAATCCAGAGGTGGGTAGGTGTACGTCTGCAGCTGGACAGGAACAAAGACCAAATGTTTTCTGTAGTTTGATCTTATATACCCTCTGCCTCTGGCCATGTGGCCTGTAGGCACTTACAGGAACTAAAATGGAGTCCAGAGTCACATGGGCCAGTCCTGGTAACTCTTCAGGTATGCCCTTTTTTCCTTCCTGGGCCTTTTGCTTCTGTAAAGGTCTTGATGGGCCATTAAGAGGGCTATTGTCCTGCAGCCTCTCTGTCTGGGGTGTGTCTTATACAACATAGTTTGAAATACAGGTATATCAGAGATCTCCATAACTTTCCTCACGCATATTACACATGAACTCAAATATTATCTTCTGACTCAGCACATTATAACCTTCCTAACAGCACCTGACATGGCATGTCTCACATGAATCACTATGATTTTGACATACTGATGTCAAGTAACACAAATTTCCTCCCTCCCCCACTCAACCCAGTCAGCATGACAGAAGGATAGTGAACTTATGTGCTGTGCAGATGAAGGGAAGGAGCAGACTGGTATTTGTGGTGGAGAGGAAAATGGAGGAGTTCTATTTTTCCTATGTCATTTGTGAGTTGAGAGTGGGAGATCCCGGAAGAGATGGCAGAGAGACAGTTGTAGTTACCAACATAGGTAGGTAGCAAGAGGGGAAGAGGTGAAACCTTCATGGGAGCTGCTGAAAGAGTGACAAGACTGGCAGACAGAAAACCAGTCAGTCACAGAGCTGGTGACAGAGTATTATGAAGGAAAGTAAAAATGGCAGGGTAAAAGTGATGTTTTGGTGATTACTTGTGAATTAATAAAATTGTCTTCCAGGGATCTCAGTAGTGGGTCTGCAGGTGGCTCCATAATCCAATCCTTGTCATAATAAGGACACTTGTTTCCAGGAGGGATAGCCACAGTATTGCTGCACTGACTGTTCTGATGTTCTTTCCACCATACCTCTTTTCCTCTTCTATCTGTTGACGAGCTGTTTCAAAGTGTTGAGATCCCTCCAACAGAGTCTTCCTCCATTTTGGACAGTCCTGAGTGAGGGTCTCCCAAGTATTGATGTCAATGTTGTACCTCTTCATGTTTGCCTTCAAGTTATTTCTGAATCACTATCTTTGCCCTCCATGACATCGCTGACCTTCTTTCAGCTGTGAGTAAAGGATTCTCTTAGGGAAGCAGAAGTCAGGCATGCGAACAACATGACCTATCCAGCAAAGTTGCTTTGGATAATCAGGGCCTCAATCCTGGTAAAATTTGTTTCAGCCAAGACGCTGATGTTTGTATCATCTGTCCTCCTAGCTAATCCAAAGGATCTTGTGAAGGCATCATTGGTGGTACTTTTCCAAGCTCTTGAGATGTCTTCTGTATGTAGTCCAGGTTTCTGAGCCGTACAGCAGAGTTGGGATTACAATGGCATGGTAGACCAGGAGTTCATTTCAGCAAAGATGGCATGATTTAGGAAGACTCTCTTACTCAGACATCCAAGGCTGCACTTGCGCATTTCAAGCGGTGTTGTATTTCTACATTAATGTCTACATTTGATGAAAGATAGCTTCCAAGATAGGCGAAATGATCCACATTCTCAAGCATTTCTCCATTGATTTGAATGGAGGGAGGGTTTATTTCTCCATTTGGAGCAGGATGATAAAGAACTTGCATTTTCTGGATGTTTAAAGTTGGGCCAATACTCTCGTAGGCTTCTGAAAATGTGTTGAGAATGGTTTGGAGATCCATTTCAGATTGAGCAACAATCGCATTGTCATCCGCATACTAGAGCTCCATTAGGGATGTTATTGTAGACTTAATTTTGGACTTGAGTCTGCTGAAGTTAAAGAATCTTCCATCCATCCTATATACAATTTCAATTCTAGGAGGGAACTTTCTGTCAGTGAGATGCATTATGGTGGAGATGAAGATGGAAAACAGGGTTGACACATAAAAGGGGGTAAAAGTGATATACACATAGAGGAAAGTTAGACTAGAGAAGAGGCCTTTGGACTCAGCAAGGAAGAGGTCATCAGTGATATACATGAGTGAAGTCATATTACATAAAGGACAAGAAGCGAGTTAGATAGACAAGGGACAGGACTGAACACAAGCTAAAGGAGTTAAGAAATACAAAGTGGAATCATTTTAATGTATTCTGATTTGAAGTAATATTAAAATCTTACAGAATTAAAATTGATAGCCACTGCTTCCATTGCTGAATAGCTCCTTTGCAGTATATAGACAAACTTCCTTACACTCTGTAGCTTTCACTGGTATCAGTGCTATAGAATGTGATCTTCAGAAACTAAAGCCTCCATCCTGTTGCTGTAGTGGCATTCTTTCTTCCTCTTGCATCCAGGGGAAGAGAATGGGGTTTTCTGGCATCAGTCACATAGTATCAGATTCTGTATTCAGTACTCATCTATTTAATATTTTGAGTAGATGCTAGTGCAAGCATTCTATAAGACACATGAAGCTGTACTTTTTGAAGTTGAAACTGGATGATTTTTCCCCCCTCTGGAAGAAAATGATTGGCATACTCAGATGCTTCAGTTTTACCCAACTTTGTAAATAAATTTATATCACAGATATTTATTTTCAAATCAGTCATTGTTATGCACTTTTCGATTGAAAAGATGTCTGGGAAAGTTACACTTTCTGTGAGTTCTGGAATAAAACCTTGAGTATTTAACTTATGTAACCCATATGCAAAGGCTCTGCTACAAAGTCTATGCTCTACTCAAGTGCCTTGTTTAGACTCAGATGAAAGTAGGGCATGGGCAGGCTCCCTTCACAAGGATACATTTCACTCTTAGAGAATAAGCATCATAAAGTGAAAGAAGACCTGAGTGTTTCAGAAGAGTGTTCTTAACTTTTTCTGATAGCTGGTGTTGCTAGGGAAACTGTATCTTTTGTCTGAGCCTACTCAGAGCAGCTGGCTCTCAAATAATGTAGATTAGAATACTTTATATTTAACTCTAGGAGCATGGAGTAGAATACATTAAAATGTAAAAAATGTTTGATGATCAAATGTGTTTATGATACAAAATATGGACATTAATAGTACGGCTCACGATAGGTAACATAAAATACCATATTCTGAACCATCTCAGCAATGTTAATAACAATATGACATCACGCTATGGCTGGCTCCACCCCAACCAGTTTGCCAGTGAATATCAGCTGCAAAGCTGGTTTATCCTAGAATTCTTCAATGCCAACCTCAAGAGCCGCAAGGTAGCACAGAACTGGAGTACTTTGCTCTATCCCACCCTTTCACAGATCCCTTGGCATAGTGAGAGCTGCAGTGGGAGGAGGCTGAGCTTTCAACCTAGCCTCTAGAACAGCCCCTTGGAAGCTGCTGTAGCTTGCTGCAAATTAGAGCAGCACTGAAGCTGCTCTAACTTGTTTCAAGGGGCAAACTGGATCCTGGGCAGCCTCAAGATCAGTTGGCATAGAGCATAAAAGTGGCATGAAAATACTGTTGCCTCCCCATTGTTTGTAAAAAAATGCTGACCATGATTTAAAATACTCAGTGCTATAGTATCCACTTGAAGCAGAAGTACCTTTTTGTGCTATAGCAATGTAAAACTCCCGAGAAATCTTAGTGCACATCGATGAAACATATACCTGACATTTGCTAACTATTTACATCCTTCCCTCCCTCCCCATGTTGTAAACCTCCCAGGGGCTTTAATCCAATCTTCAAAGAAAGCCAACCAACTCTGATTTCCTTTACAGCTCAGTTATTTCAGCCATTTTATGCCTGTTCTTTTCTCTCCAATATAAGTCTTCCCAAAATACTTCCAGGTATGCTGCTAGTTCTAAATAATATGAATTAATTAATCTTCATAAACAGCAAGCTCCATATCTCCTGGTATCAGTAACAAGTTAAAAAAAAAACCTGTGTTTGTCACTGAGAAGTTTCTATTCGAAAGTAGCTTAGGCGCCATCATTTTTTTGTTCTCTTTCTTTTGTTTTTCAAGCACCGATGCTATTCATCTAACAGTTTGTCACACACTGCACAGCATATGTTGGCTTAGTTCCCAGCCATCTTCTTCCCAATCTAATTGTCTGCTTTCCTGTCATCAGCAGCCAGCTGTGGTCTATGTTGTCTATCTGGTATCTCAAATGCAGAGCCATATATTTTAGAGCACATATACATTAGAACGTAAAGAAGATCAACAGTCTGAACTGTTAAATTCGGTGGCAAGGACCTCTAAATTCTGTGGCAATGCTAACTAATTCTACCTCCAGGAAATACCATTCACTCCCATCTCCCCAGCTCTAGGACTTATAGTTAAAAGAATTTATCATCATGAAAGTACTCACTGTGTATTTTCAGTAATGATTATTTTTCATGAGGGGTTTTCTTCAGTATCCTCTGCAGTCGATATGGTTCTATAGGCCTCAGCAGTAACTATGCTGTCCAGACAGCCTGGTTCAGAACCTTTTTCCTCCATATATGCTAAGTCTCCCTGGACCTGGGCTGCTGCACTGCTCTCCAGAGAGCCTAAACTTTGGGCTCCTGCTGGACTCTGGATGCAGGTTGAATTCCCACACCATAGGATGGCGCAGCACAGACAGAAAACAAAAAAAGACAAAATAACATGCCAAGCACCTGGCTGCAGGAAAATGACGAATTCCACAGGCAAAAATATTTAATTCTGTGGCCTCTTAGAAAAATGCCATATACCTTGGTGGCAGAATCAAGGAGTCCATGAGGCAGTTTACTCCCCACAGATCTATTACTTCAGGGTCTGTGTGGACTTAGGCTGGCATCACTGTTTTTGCTTATACCATCAAACCAAACGTTAGATGTAGGCTCATATTCTGGGGTGAGTTCCATGGCTGCACAATCACAGAGAACACAGAACCTCTTCAAATACATCTGGGTTTCAGTTTCAGTATGTTTCTGATTGCTAAGTGCGAGCACAAACCTTGGGCCACATTCTTTGATTTGCCTTTTGAGAGGCACAACACAAAAGAAAAAGCCCTGGGGGTACATGAGTGGGTAAGCCTAGACTCAAACTATGCTCGGGTCACAGTTCTATGGCAGCCCACTCACATTTGCCTATATGGACTTATGCAACCTAGAATGACTATAGTACTATGACCACTCCTACTATTGCCCCTGATACGTGCCCTCTCACTCCGAGTATACCCCCTGCAGTAGGTAAGGATAAACTGGGTGGGCAAAGAAGCTCAGCTTGTAGGTTTGAGGATACCCATCACAGTAATTTGCCATAGGGGAGTTGAGCATTGGTGATGGCAGAAGGCATCTCATTTTAGGTTCCTTTGGCAGGTTGCACTCCTTCCTTTGACACTCCTGTGACTAAGGTGGAACAGACCATTCAGATTCCTCCTGCATTTGTGCCAGTTCTGTTGTGAATAAAATCAACACCATTCACACTTCTATCATGGAAAATCAACTGGATCTAGCATTTATCCTCGAGAATTGACAGGATAATGACTCTCCAGGCCCAATATGCCAGGGTCGGTTACAGCTGGAAATTGAGTGATCCAGTGGAAAGAGGGAGCAGCTGTGACATCTCCTCTAGCTTGCAATATGCAAGATGGCAGGGCATTAAGTAATTTCCTGGTCTCTGCTGCAGGAACAAAATTAATGATCCTGCTGACGTGTAGATCCTGGAAAGATAATTTCATGAGTTCTCCAAGCAGGTGTCAGTGATGCCGTTGCAGACTCTGAAAACCATAATTCACAAAACCTACCATTATTTTTATATTCATAGTTGTATGTATATAAAACTAGCATGTGTCAGACTTTGTGAGCTATTTCACATATAGATTTCCAAATGAAGCCCTTTTATTATGAATATTCCATCTAGTTTTATTTTGTAACTATATCTTTAAGTGCAGTGTATTGTGGGTGTTTTTTTGGAGACCATTAACTAAATATTACATAGTGTCTGACAATCATGTTGATCTGTGTATTGAAATGGGCTACTCCGGTGTTGTTAGGAAATTCACCTTACATTCTACCTTGCACTACATGTTTCTATGGCTGTATAGTACATCTGTATGATTAAGGTTTTTCCTGCTAATATTTGGTAGGAAGCTCCCTTTACAGCTAACATTAAGCAAAGAGCACAGGAATGTTGAAAACAACTATTTTTGTGGTATTGTAGTTAGAGAATGTAGGCTGCTTAAATTTAGTTGATTATGTCATTCAAAAATGTGATCTTTCATAGTTCACTGTTCCTTAAAATATACTCTGCAAAATATGTCTCATTCACTTCTCCCAAATGTAATAACCACTGGAGTTGTGGGGCTCACCAGCTCTCTTACAACTTTCAGGATTTGGCCCATTGCTATTCTAATGTACAGAGATACAAAATGAAAGGAACATATCCACACAAAAGAGTGGTTGCTTTTTGCAGAGAATATGTTACATACTCCACTATATTTAAAGATACTCAGAAATTGAAGATGACAAATTACTGATAATGGAAACAGTTTATATTGTATTCCACTAGCCATGCCTTCAGCTTGATACTGCACACAGCATGTTTTCACCATAGGAGAACTTATATGACAGCTAGCAATGAGACTGATATTAATTCCAAAATGTAGTCCATTTTGACTGTCTCATCTTGACAAGAGAAGATCAAAATCACACAATAAAGTTATTCTATTTTATTTGTGAGACTTAGATCATATATCAAAGCACAGTAAATACGTAACACTTGCATGAATCAGTGAAAAAAATCACCCGTTTGTGTGGTCTGCTAGTATAATATGAAAGGGGAAAATAAAATAGACAAATATGAATCTTGTCAAATCACATCAGCCAGTTTGATATCATGTTTGCAAAACACCTAATGATAAAGCTAGATAAATGTTCAGGTTGCATTCACCAGATAGAAGTGGCTGTAAAAAACACAGACATAACTCATTTCAATGGTTACCTATCATAAATGGATGGAGACTAGCTTTAACTAGGGATCAACTGTTAGAGATGACAGATGGTAAGGTTAGAAATATACATTTTATATAAAAGTTCATAGAAGTTTTTAAAAGGTTATAACAAGGTTAGGTGCACATACCACAGTCAAAGCGCTAGGGATGCCATTTTATAATCCTTATACAAGCAAAGCTCCCATTAGTTGTGGCTAAATAAAGCCTCCATAACACAAGTCTATAATTTTTGAGAAATTTTTAAAGGCCATTTTTGAAAGTTCACTAGATTCAGCAGCGATTTCCGGGGACTGGAAAATGTCAAATATATAATTTTATAATTTAAAAATAGGGTTAAAAAAGACGTCTGGGAACACAGTATAGACCTTTAAGTACTGTATGCTGTGGGGAGCATCTTGAAAACTGTGTTAAGGCAGATGTTAGAAAACACCAGCATAACACAATTATCTGCAGGGTAGCCACTATAGATTTAAGCATTGGAAGCCATGCTGAATTAATTTGCTGGAGTTCTGAGAAGATAAAAGTACCATAAGAAACCAAGGGAATTCAGTGGATGTTAGAGACAGGTGAGTAATAGGGATTTCTGATATTAATATTTTTTAGAAGTGACACAAAAGATGCCAGTTGTGCATGTATATAACAAATATTACTCATTTTCTCTCTCTTCAGGGCAGGGACTGTCTCTTATGTGTTTGCGTAGGGTCTACCTCAGTGTTACCTACCCTGACACGATTAGAGCCACTGGATGCTATAATGATACATATATCAGAATTCTAAAAGTATCAGATAAAGCCTTATATAAAAAAAATTAAAGGTGGGGAAACTAATAATTGATTTAGACGAAAACTGGGAGCTAGCTTGAAAACTATAATGAGTGAAGGAGAAATAGAGAAACTATTTATTTTAGAAAGAGGTTATAATACTGCAGGAATCATGTCTGGATGTTGTGAGGGGCTAACATGCTCTTGTCCTCCTTGTCTGGCCCTGTCAGAGCCCAGCCTTTGCAAGAAGAACTTCTATGTGTTTGGGAAATAGAGCTGTATAGGAGTGGTTGTAAATTTTTCCATAGGTATGCACAGGGTAAAATCCCAGTTGTGCCAATTACATGGTCTAGGACACATTGACTAGACTGACTTGCTCCCTGAATGTGTAGACCATAGATGTCCTTGGCTACTCTGACAATTTGTTCCCTTCTTTCTGTCAAGGACATTTTTCTCCACTGATGGCGATTCATATTAAGAGCTCTTAGATCATACCCAGTATTATCCCTTCATCTTTTCCTTGGTCAGCCATAAGGTTGGTCACCATAAGAATGTCCTTCCAGGATATGCTTAACTGATCTGTTTTCCATCATCCTAACCACATGCCCTGACTATGGAATTAATTAGAATTTCACTACCTTTACTATACTTGGTCCTCCATAGACCTCCCAGAGTTCCCTATTAGTTCTTCTTCTTAACACATCACTCTGCCTGACTGGTCCCAGAATTTTTCATCACTTTGTTTTCAAAGACATTTAGCTGTTTTTATTCCTTCTTAGCAAGTTCCCACGTCTCACACATTTGGCTTTAATAAGGGTCTTGTATATCTGAAGATTGGTCTTTCTCAATAGTTGTTTGCAGCTGAAAATTCTCTGGATTCCTGCTCTGTAACTGTGTCTTAATTTCCTCCCTCTTCAAATTGCTATTTGTAATTAATGCTTCAAGGTAATTAGATGGTCTAAATATACCTATGGTTATTAATTGCTAAGTAAGCTTGTCCAAGATCTTCTCATCAGCTTACAACTGTATTTTTTTATCTTCATTGATTTCAAGTCCCATTTTTCCTCACACTTCCTTCCGGTCTCCAATAATCCTTTGTACCATATCTTCTGTCTCTCCTAGGCCATCAGCAACTCAAAGTTTTTATACAGGTCATTTAAATTCACCTCATCTTGAGAATTTCTTAATGAATGTACTACTTTTTTCATAGTCACGTTAAAGCATACCACACTACAACTGACAGTAACATGAAACTGGAAATAGAAGCACAGTGCACATGATTAAAACAGACCTGTCAGTCTCCACTGATGAAATACAGTGGCTGACAGAAGACTTTTATGAAGATGTAAAACTCTAGGTCCTTAAAATTGCAATAGTTGAGGACTGGCCGGAGGCAGAAGAGAGAAATCTTATCTATAGTTCCTCGTTAGTTATGTGTTAACAGTTGGTAGTGATGTAACTCTTAAAAGAGAAAAAACTGTGACTCCAAGCAACATGAAGAAAGAAATGATTTGTCTTATTCATGAATGCAATGTATGGAGTTATGCCAATGGAGAGCCAGAGAAATACTACATTGGGCTAGTATACACACACTGACTGCTGACATGACTTTGAAATGGTCAGTGTGTCAAATATACTGACCCTACCAGTATGAATCACTGGCATGTCCAAGGAAGTCTTTGAGAAATGGCAATCAGATGAGCTCTTTTACTTTGAAGGGAGAGTTTTTAGCTGTAGCTGACTTATATTTAAGATGCTTTGTATTTAAAATTTAGATTGGAAGAATCAATATTTTATTATCTGAAATGTATATCTGCAAGCCATTGTCAACAATAATAATACAATTATTATTACTACAGATAGCACTACAATGACATTCAAAGCATGGAGGCTATGATAATTAACACTGTTTCCAATGTACTAAAAGTCAAATGGGCATTCACATTTTTTTAATAATACTGCTAAGAAGATAATCCAAACTTTATTTTTCTGGCAAACTTACATGCAGAAATACACTTAAGGATTCGACCTTGAGATCTGCTGGAAAAGTCCCACAGTCACTGAAAGTGGTAGTGTGGCCCGTTGGATAGGGTAGATGAATGAGAGTCAGAAGCCACAGGCTCTGTAACTACCTCTGCCACTGACTTGAAGTTTGACGTTGAGGAGGTCATTGCACTTCTCTGTGCTGCCACTTCCCAAACCTTCACCCTCTCTTTTCTTCATAAAGTGCGCCCTCTTCAGGGCAGGAATGTCTCTTGTGAGGCTCACACATTGCCTAGCATAGTGGAGCCCCAAGCTCTTCAGCCTCTAACAATTACTGTACTACAAAAATACAATAATAAACGACCCTCTTTGTTGTGGGAGTCGATGCATCATGTGCCCACTGAGTCAAAAAGTGTTGAATTAAATTTTCTGGCTTTTTCATTCTTCTTTCTGCTGAGGGCTTAATGTTATTTATCATATCAATTATTATTACTATTACTGTTTAGTTAAATCACATCTTGGTGCATCATAAGACACCATGGAAGACACATTCTTGTCTTGAGAATTTTACTATTGAACTGAAAATGTGTTCTGCAAATTCCTTTTTGAAGCCATTTTTGGGAGATATCAAACACTAGCCGGGTAATAGTCCCTCAGAACGTGTGCATTAAAGTTTTATATTTTTTGACACTAACTATTGCCAGAAGTAAACGATTGCTTGTCTCAATTTCTTATGCGCCACTTTCAAAGAAAAAAATGAGGTCAGAGGACTACTTGACTCAGAAGATATTTGTTAAACATTAGTTATTTTGAAAATGCAAAAAGCTTTCTTCTGATGACCTGATTTTTACATTATTATATTCCTCTCCGAGCATCTAGTGAAGTCCCTTGTGGCCACTGATTTACATCAAAGATTTGCTGACAATTCAGCATTCTCAGGTTATTCTTATGACTAGGAGAAGAAATGCCATGTAGTTTAGTTTGGATTATTCACTAGAGGGCAAAGGAGATGAAATTCAATTAGATGGGGGAAGAACAATAAAATGTTACTATCCTGCAGTTTTCATAGTGCTACATCAGCCTAAGACCCCAAATATAAGTGACATGACAGATGATTGGAAAGGTGCTTTATTAGATCACTTGGGGGGAGGGTGTGTGTGTGTGTGTGTGTGTGTACACAGAGAATTTCATCTCTGGTACTAAATACACTGATTGCTCAGCACAGTCCTTGAAAAAGGCTTTTAGACAAAGAAAGCAAACAATCAATCAATTGGAAGTGACCATTTAAACTGTTCAGAACGGACTGGTTTTATGGCTCTGTGAAGACCACTATTCAGGTTTGATGCTGAATGTCATTTTGTCTTTGCATTTCCATTAAGCAGCAGCTTAAATCTCAGACGCTCAGGTTTAAACTTAATAAAATACTTCTCCTTTTTTACAAGCACCTAAATAGGAACAAATATCTTAGCAGGGTAGCCTGGACAAGGATCAGTTATTATATAACCTCTTCTCCAAACTGGAAATACAAACTTTGCTTTGCAATAGCTGCCTCTACACAAAAATGGCATTCACCTTTTTGCTCAGCACTGAAAAGCTCCCGCCCAAATTCAAGTACAATTTGAACAGATATTCATTCATACTATCCAGGATAACTTAGAGAATATCAATGGTTTGCCATACAGGATGTGATTAGTCTCAGCTACAAATAATTGTGCTACAAGGTATGCAAGGTATACTATTTACAAAAATGAGGAAAGCTGGAAAAAATCCACTTTCTAAATTTTTAAATTAAAATTAGTTCTGGGTTTAAAAAAATCATGGCACTTATGAGTTCACCTTTCATAGGGAGAGAAATGCTAAGCTGAACTTTGAGCATTAAGGTTTCAGCCGTGAAGGCAGATGCTATGAAGAAGCCACCACATCTTGCCATCGGCGAAGGAAAGTAGATTTATATTAAAAGTAAATGGCCAGAAACAAATGATGTGAAAGATTTCCATGAAGATTGCTCATTACTTCTCTGATTCCTGAATCCCTTTCTCAGAAAAAGGATACACCACATAAGTTTACTTGCTACAAGTAACTTGAGCTGAGAAAGAACTTATGCTTGGATGCCTTTGGTCTCAGGCTGGTTACTGTGCCTAGAGTCACATTACCATAATATGTATGTTGTGTGAGTTTCTGTGTTAGCATGCTTCAGTTCTCTGTGCTAGATCTTTCCCTTCCTCTTGAAAAGAAATAGAATATCATTCTAGACCCATGGTGCCCTCTTATAACACAGCTTTAGATTTCCATTGGAGCTAGGGTGTAATAGAAATATCATGCGGCTGGCTGCACAGTTATCTCCCTGAGATTAGGAAATTCAAGTAGGTTGGCTTCATAATGACAGCCTACATATTGCTTTTGTGACTTGTAACAATTTCAGAGACAATCCAGCTGATTGTTTTCTGACAAACTAGGAGTTGATTTCTTGCATTATGTTTCAGATTTTTCAGCTGGTAACCTGTTCGGGTTGCGGTCCTGTTGGTATTAAGTATACATATGTTTTCTTTATGTGGCTGTGAAGAAGACAATTTAAAGGTTAATCTGCCCTAAGACTGGCCCTAGGAAAATTTATTTGTCTGGAATTCAACTTCCAGAAAAGGATAATTTATTAAATAAACAATCATTTTCCATGCAGTAGATGGAAAAAGTGAAACTGAGGTAATGTCTGAAGAAGCAGGTATAAACACCAATTTCTGGAAATTTATTTGGGGAAGGGCATATTTGCATAAGTCTGCACAAAGAGTTCAATGGGCCCATCACATCTCTAATCAGGACAAGTGACTGGGTTCATACAGGAACAGGTGTTTTAGCAGGAGCATGTAGAGATACAAACTAACTTTTTCACAACTATAGGCTGAATCCATGTGAATCAGACATGACTGATAATACTCACTGGAGCACTTATCATTGAGCCTTTATTAAAGAAATCCAAAGAAGAAGGTAACCAAATATGAAGGACAAACCTTCTATGGTGGCCTGACTAGGCAATCTCTCCACTACATCCTCAATTACTGGAAGATTATGCATGCGTAGCATAAACTCCTTGCTTACAATATATTGCATTATAAAATATTCGTTACAAGGCAAGGCAAGGCAGCTAAAACATGTATAACTTCTGGCATAAGTTTCTACATGCTTAGTTTAAGGATAAAAAAAAGTATACATAGTACCAAATCTTTACTCCCAGTGATTTTAATAGGACTTTTGTGCGGATGAGATTTGATTAAGGCATGTAGAATTTGGTCCAAAGAAAATGAAAAATTTTGCTTTTATTGGCTTACCTAAGATGGACATGTTCTGACTTCTGTTTCTGACTTCCTCTTGAGTCAGCTAAGAACTTCCCTCTACAACAAAAACAACATCATGGCTGTCATGTCCAAGATTTTATTCTTCCAATGAGAGGAAGAATTTCCCAAGGAGAGTATGTAATTAATTTTTTTAATGGGGGGAAAATTAAAATAAAAAACAAAATCCAATACCCCCCCAAACTTCCTAAAATCAAAAAACCATGTGGAGGAAGTGAAAAGATAAACCAGAAAGTGATACCAGAATAAATGATGGTCCTCAGATTTGGTTCTGTTGGACTATGAATGTGTTCACTCACCACTAGCGCTGCCTAATGGTCAGGAAGGGGCAGAGGAAGTCTTCTCCCTTCTGTTGACCACTGCTCAACTATTATTTTATTTCTGGTATTGAAGCTGCCATACACTTCATCAGCAATGAAAGAGAAGAGACAGAAGATAATCTAAAACAGCTCTGAAGGAGCCAGTGATGTCATGAATCCAACATTGAACTATAATATTACATAAAAAAATTGGTTTCATGGCCATGAAAATCATATGAAAGGCAAATATACTTTTAAGGTTTCTTTCATGTGAAAGTCACTTTGTAAAGATGATTGATAAAAAACTCACATTTATTTCAAATGAATGGTCAGATCCTCTTAAATATCAATGCCACTGGTGATCATAAGTTCTATAGGCAAATTTGGAAATGTTTCCCCTGCAAAGCATTCTGTGTCAATCTAACATTGTCTCAGCTAATTCTATTTCAACAGATCAAACTGTGTTTCAATGCCAGATTAAACTCTTTTAAGTCTGCCCCAACCATTACCACTCTCCTAATTTTCTGCTATTGGAGACTTCTTTTTTGCCTAGAGAAGCAGCAAGGCAGCACCTGGGAATGTCTTTAATTAAAATCTTAATTATGCCAAAAAATTCTAATTAGTTACATAAAAGAATGATGGCTACTTTCTCCCCTAGTTGCTGATTGATTGTAACATGATGAAGGGATAGATGGCAATTTCAGGAGCAGAGCTTTGAATAATTAGGCCCTAGAGACAGTATGAAAAATTGCCATATTAACTAGCCTGAAGACCACGGCAACCCAAGAAGCATGAAGCTCACTTACAGTGTGATGCTTCAAAATAATAAAAAAATAATAAATCTTGGCTCATCCTACAGTTTGATCCACATGGGCACTGAGTCTCTGCTTGACATAACTTTTAATGAGACTCCTACACCTAAGGCTGCAAAGGGCTGTTCCAGAGCCAATGTCTGGGAGAGCACAGAGACATGCCCACTTTCCCCTGAGGTACTCCTTATGGTTGGGGAGGGGAGCAGCTCCTAATGTTCAACTCACTTCAAGATTCCATGGTGCGAAGCCAGTTTAGCGCACCAAAAGAAGAAGGCTGGTGTGTCTGTGGAATCCAGACCTGGGGTCTTGGAATGGCTGAAGATGTAAGTGCTTAGCACCTCTGTAAAATGAGGCTTTATGGGATAGATTCACAATGAAACTTTGGCATGGCACGCCTAACATTTAGGTGCCTGGAAAATCACTGGGATTCACAAAGCTTGAGCTCAGTGCCTAGGCTTCCTATACTATGAATGGAAGGAGATAGGTACCTGAGAATGGGATTCACAAAAAACAATACACTAGGTGGCTCCCCAAAAATGGGAGATGCCAGGGAAAGGGGTGTGTCCTAAGACCTGCCCCACTCAAGGAGTTTGGCACCTAAGTTCCGGCTGCAAGAAGGCACCTCCGTTTCCTTGGAGTTCTTACCTGCTAACCCGCTCTTGAAGTTAGGTACCTACACTTCTTTCCCCAAGAAGTGGGGAAAACTTCATAACTCTTAGCCTAGTGGTTTGGGTACTCACCTGGAGTGCGAGAGACTCCCAGTTCAAGTCCTCCTCTGCCTGAGGGGGAGAAATGATTTGAATAGGGTTCTGCCACCTCTCAGGTGAGTGCACCAGCCACAGGGCTGTGGCATATGCCGATGTGTGGCTCCTTCAGTCTCCCCTGTTGAAGCTGTTCCTTAATGATGAAAAATTCATTGAGGCAGAGAGAAAAAACAAGCATGAGAATGACTTTGTAGCCTGGTGGTTAGAGTCCTTCCCTTTGAGGAAGGAGGCCAGCATCCTGTTCCAATGACTTTTTTTTTAAAAAAGAACTTTTTAAAAATTCAAATGAAGCTTTATATTTTTAATGTTAATTTGCAGACCCTTCAACTGTAACACAGAAAAGATCTGTTCATTAAAGCTACAAAAACAACTGAGTTATTTATAGTTGGAAAATGGCTAATGTATAGACACAGTGTTTTAAAAAACTTAAATAGTCACTTCATATTCATATTAAAATTGTCCATAAATAGAATATTGTGAAAACAGATCATATATTAAAAAATATGTGTTTTAGAAAACTTTAATGTGTATTTCAATCAATAATACATATTTTAAAAAACTGCTGGAAAAGCTAGTTACATGTTTGATTCAAGACTGTGCTCTTATGGGCTGCAGAAGTAGGTGCAATGGATGCTATTTTGCCAGAATAGGACACTGCCAAAATACTGCTTTGTATTTATAGCACCTGCTGTGATTCATGATATTTAGTATTGTAGGTAGTTCTAAGGGATATGAAGAGCTTGCTTTCCTAAGCCTTTGTGGCCCTTTGTAAATGAATAAGCCAGATTCTTCCCTTAAATTCAAGATTGTAACTTCTATTACATTTAATGGGAATTGCATGGGGGCAGAAGTCCACTGACTTTGGCCCAGCATCTAAACAATGCTCTTTATTAAAACTGATCTGAAAATACGAAAGAAAAGTTTTGCATAAAACATGTCACTTTCTTTCACAGATATTTCAAATTTGCAAGTTTACAAATGACATTAAGTTAGGGGGAGTGTAGATACTCTGGAAGGGAGGGATAGGATACAGAAGGACTTAAACAAATTGGAGGATTGAGCCTAAATGAAATCTGATGAGGTTCAACAAGGACAAGTGCAGAGTCCTCCACTTACGATGGAAGAATCTGAAGCACAGCTACAGACCGGGGACCGACGGACTAGGCAGCAGTTCTGCAGAAAAAGACCTGGGGGTTACAGTGGATAAGAAGCTGGATATGAGTCAGTGGTGTGCCCTGGTTGCCAAGAAGGTTAATAGTATATTGCGCTGCATTAGTAGGAGCGTTGCCAGCAGGTCGCAGGAAGTGATTATTCTCCTCTATTCGACATTGGTGAGGCCACATTTGGAGCATTGTGTCCATCTTTGGTCCCCCCACTACAGAAAGGATGTGGACAAGTTGGAGAGAGTCCAGCAGAGGGCAACAAAAATGATTAGGGGACTGGAGCACAATACTTATGAGGAGAGGCTGAGGGAACTAGACTTGTTTAGTCTGCAGAAGAGAAGAATGAGGGGGGATTTGATAGCAGCATTTAACTACCTGAAAGGGGGCTCCAGGGAGGATGGAGCTAGGCTGTTTTCAGTGGTGGCAAATGACAGAACAAGAAGCAGCAGTCTCAAGTTGGAGTGGAGGAAGTCTAGGTTTGACATTAGGAAAAAGTTTTCACTAGAAGGGTGGTGAAGCACTGGAATGGGTTACCTCAGGAGGTGGTAGAATCTCCATCTTTAGAGTTTTTTAAGCTGCAGCTTGACAAAGCCCTGGCTGGGATGATTTAGCTGAAGTGGTCCTTCTTTGAGCAGGGGGTTGGACTAGATGACCTCCTGAGGTCCCTTCCAATTCTAATCTTCTATGATTCTGTGGTATATGAAGAATTATAAATATGTGCTGGAAATGTGGTCTAAAAAGATGCTTTGCAGGTAGGGTTTCCTAGACAAAGGAATGTGGTTCCACCTGCTTGGATGTGTATCCACTCTAAACTAAGCACAGAGAAATAATGAAATTACATTAACATTTACAGACAAGGTAGGCAAAGCCAATAGGCAAAGCAGTGTGGAGGATGGCCATTTAACACTCTCAATGGAGGATGGATGCCTCAGCTCCAGAAAACGTCCTGCCTCCTTAAGCAAGGTCATTGAACTTTGGAAGATATAAGCAAGTATATTTCTATCTCAATGCCTTGCACTTGGTATCTCTTAAATCTTTATTCTTTATTTATAACCTTAGTTTTATTACATAATCGTCTCAGAGCTGTGTTTCAAACTGAAGAGTGAAATCCTCAGCCAAAGTCCCAGGCTCGTACTATGTACTTTATAGGAGCAGCGAACTCAGGAAGGTTTTGTGAGTGTTCCAGCAAGAGGGACTGACCACTGCGAAGGACATGGTTTGGGGGAAACTCAAAAATCAGAGTTGGTGTCACCCTGCAAGGAGTAACCAGACTGGTGGAAGCCAGGGTGAGGCCACTTTGCTGCAAGCATGCTGCTAATATCATAGCACTGAGCCAAAGCTGCAGAGAGCAGAGTCACTCTGGGTTCTAAGGCAGGCAGTGACACAAGCTTATACTGGGTTGAACTGAAAGCATCACAGTGTCCCTATTAGATAAATGAAGACAATGGTCATATCAGGCCACAACTATTTTATATTTTTTCTCTTAATAATTTTAATGTTCTCGTTTTACTTATTTTGATGGGAAATGTCCCATGAAAAGATTTTGTTCACTTATTTAATCCTTCTCAGATAGAATGGCATGACTAGAAGTTTAACTATATCCAGGATGAAACTTTACAATAAACCCTCCGCCCACATTCTGCAGAGTAAAGAAGATAAGAAGATGGATACTAGAAGCAACAAATTAGAGATTATGCGCCCATCCAGCAAACCAAAATGTTAAAACAAATGTTGGGGATTGGATCCTAAAGCACCAAGAAATGCCCTTAATAAGCTTTTTTGTTACTTATTGACTATTTTAAATCTCAGGCTATGGCTACACAGACGGCGGCAAATTCGCTGCCGTCAGATCAATTTCTCTGGATCGACTGAGTGGTCAGTAAAGACCTGCTCAGTCGATCCAGAAATCGACATATTAAGACCACCTTCTCATGCGGTGTAGCGCTGCATTAATGGGAATGCATTTCCCGTTGATGCAGCGCAGTAAAGACAGTGCGCAAAACAGAAGCAGGGAAGGCAACGGGAGTTACACAAGTTTTTTGCGTAGCTTGCGTAACTCCTGCTGACTGCCACCAAATCTTGGAGGTAAGTGTAGACAGGGCCTCAGTGAGCATTTAAGGTGCACTATAAATATTAATCAATAGTAATAATATACACATATATGAGTGATATCTACATCAATATTTCACTAAATCTGGTATTTTGCTATGTTAAAGTATTTCTTCTCACTGTAGGTCATCTCACAGTAAATCACAAGATGACACACTAGTTTATGTCACACCTGGTCTTTAGTTTTGCTGTTCCACTGACTATTGTACAGTTAATCCTTGAAGGCCATTCAGATGCCTCCAGTCAACTAATAATGTTTTGATTCCTGTACCATGCATGATCAATATGACCCAAATGCATTATGTATTATTTTTCTTGCTCATGTACTTCAGGATTTTAAAGCTATTGACCCAGATTTAAAATGGAATTTTTCAAAGGGCAAAATCAGTAAATCACCAGTATTTGAGGATTTTAAAAGTGGGATTGAAATTGAAAACAGGCAACAAAAAAGTAATCAGATTGTTTCTGTAGATACATGCATTTCAAGGAGGACTTGGTATCCCTTACATGCTTCATTAACATTAACATCTCTTGAAGTTTATTGCACAACCAAGAATTAAATTCTTATGTGATTTTTAAGCAGATTTCATTTGAATTCTTTTTCACTGTTAGTTTGCCTTTTATGGTCAACATGATATCTCCATCAATTCAGCTGTGCCCTTTAATATTCAATTTTCACACAAAGTTGGGAACTGGTCCAGTACTTGAAGTAAGGCATGTTAAGCTCCCAGAGTCTCTGGGCTAGTGATTTATACACACCCCAGAAAGATTATTTATACCATATATCCAGTTGTGAAAGGTTAAAGGAAATGTTCCTACTGCCCTTGCAGAGTATATACTATGGGAAGCAGTTATTTCCCAACCTGAATAGAAGCTAAATTGCTGATGGTGTCTAGTGTAAACAGAGGGAAGAGCCTGAGAGATGACAGCGTCCTAAAATGAAAAAAAATAAAAGTAATAAATCAAAATTGGGGCAGTGCATATTTTGCATCTACTTTGAATGTTTTCTTTTTTAATTTTCTGAAAATGAAACAGTAATGTTTATAATTCCTGGAATATGCTCATTGTGTGAACACAGCTCTTTCAATGCAGTCACTCAGTAGAAGGGGGTTATCATCCACTTATGCCAAAACCATGGACAGTAACTTGTCCCCAAATTCTTACAATTTAGAATCAATATTTTGTTTCAGTTTGGAAACTAAAAACCTAGTAAGGAGAAAAAATATATATATTTCATAGTTATTTCACTGAGAAAGTAATATTCAAGATGCAATATGTCATTGTAATGATCATGTGATAATAGCTTCTGAAAATTAACATTCAGAAAGCACATTTAACAAATGCTGAATTACAATGGAATGTTTTTAACAATATGCTGTATTATATTCATACTCATTCCAAATGAGGATAGTGCAACGTAATGAACATCAAAGTCACTCATAAACATAAGACACTTTAAGTAAAGTGCTATGAAAATTATTGTCCTCATCAGTCTACTATTTGCAACCATGTTTTCTGGAGTGCTTGTCATTTGAGAAGGCATTCTACAATTTTTCATCAATTAAATAGAGGTCATTCAGGGTATTTTTTTTCATTTGGCATAATTGATCTGGCTCCTTCCAGATCCACAGACTATTTTAGTGGTTATAGCAAGGACACAGAGCCTGGAGTATCCTCATATCTAATACTAGTGTAGCTGAATAACTGACAAACTTTGAGACCTTGAACAACTCAAGTGACCTCAGCATCTCCCAATGAACCTAAATTTGTAAAAGTGGGCCAAAAAGGAGATTTCAGCTCATTAGATGCTGTTGCATCTAAGATGACCTATGATTATAAAATAAGTTAAAAAATAAATTACTTCAAGCACTGTGAAAGTAGTGATTGTAATTAAAATTTCAATATTTAGCCAGTCACCCCATAGCAGCATGTGCTATCCTAGATTCCAAAGGTAGGACTAGATCCTGCAAGCAGACAGAAATGTTAGTTAATATAGGAATGAGAGGAGAAATGGATAACATTTCAGTTATATGTAGAATATATATATAATATTTCAAACATTGTAAAATATCTGGCCAAAAGTAATTTTTTAAACCCTAACAACAGCGAGGGCTGTTTGGCCATAATAAAATATTTAGGAGAGTGAAGTTCAAAATGCGCAGCAGGAGTGCTTAGCTCTTTGCAGAATAGAACTCTTGTTTGCTGTTCTAAGCACAAATGATAACTGTGGTATCTCACATATCACTCTGGTAACTGTGGGTAAATATTGCCTTTTTAATGCCACTGTGTTAGTCAAATGGATTTCCTCTGGCAATGCTCTTTTCTTAATTCATTCATATGGTGGTTTATTTTAGCTCTTTCTGACCCCATCTGAAAGAATACTGATTATGTGCTATTTTTTACATCTAAAAAAAGCACTGCTATGTGGATTCTATTTCATTTACCTAAACAGAGCAATTAGCACTCTGGCATCAACTTGCCCATATTTCATCAAGGCTGCTTTAGTCCATATTAGAAGTTAATACTCTGTGCAATTGCTTATGATCTCTCTATTGCATGGCTTTTTACTTAATGTCATGGGACATAGTCTTCAATAAAACCAGTCAGCAGAAGAAATAAGTTGAGTTAACCTTTAGCATAGATGTATAGCCTTAATAAAACTGGGATAAATAACAGGAGAATAGTAAGCACCCTTGTCTTGCTGAACCCGGCAGAAAAAATGTTAGAATAGATAGCTTAAATCTGGGATAGAGAGCTATCTTTAGGCAAATAAATTAAGCCCACTTCCAGTCCCCCCCCAGTGGATATCTGAACAGTTAAAAAGTCCCCCATGAACACAGAACTCTGTGACTTCAGTTCCTTAATAGCTTATCTAATAATTTTTACTTTTCATTCTTCTACTGTTTGTGTAGTTTGTATCACCAACTGTACTATTTTTTTTTTCAATTTATTTTCTGATTTTTTACATTTTTACCCAAAGTGTTTTATGACTACTTCCTTAATTACCACATTGTATCTTATTGGGTTAGTAAATTCTTTGTTATACATTGCCATCTTTTCACCTCATTCTTTCTATCTATGTTATAAATATTTTTCCCATCACTATTAACAGGCCCATTTTATCATACTACCAATTTTCTAGAGAGGAATGATCTCCTGATATGTGAGGATGAGCCCTCATTACTTTAACTTTGAAGTAACCTGGACAAAAGTGTGGAGACTCCTGTGCCTCTCTAAAAATTACTAAATCACAGCTATTCTTTTTGATACCACAGTAAGGAGTATAAAACACAATGGTTAACTAAATGTAATTGACACTGAGAAATTTCTCATGAGTTTGGAGGAATTTTGCTGCGTGACTACAGGAGATCTGATGGTTTATTTGAGTTTAATTGTATTGGTTATTCCCAATAATCAATTACTAATACAAAATACCTGCAGGAAAAGAATACACTTACCATTATTACTAACTTTATATTAATCAGCAATACCAAAACCTGAGATTCTACAAAGTTAACATCAAATTATCCTGAAAGTATCACACTTAGTTTATATCCTGGGGTGATAAATTCTATCCTTAATTTTCCTGTAGCTCCATAAATACAGGATCTTATCATTGTCAATGTACTCTAAATTCCTGGACTGGCTAGAAGAGTACAGTTCTAAAAAAAAAGACAAAACTCATCTTCCAGACTCAGGACTAAACAATTTGGTTAATTACTACAACTGATGAGAATATTTTGAAATATTTGAAATTTGGACAAAATGTGTGAAAAAAATCTGTTAATTTCCCCCCATTTTTTTGACCGGCTATATTAACTACTAACATACCATTTAATCAAGGCTTTCTTTTCAGTTTATCAATCGTTGTAGCTAATCCCATTCTCTCTCTCTCAAACACACAGAGGTTATCAACGTAGACTGCAACAAACTCCTGATGATCTGTAATATCCTTATTTTTAAAGGAATTTACCAAGTTTAACTTTCTAATAATTTTAAACACTTTACTATGCATAATAGCACCAGGAGCTACAATGTAACACATTATTCAATACCCATAAAATACAAATACAATTCACTGTGATAAAAGCATTTTTTTCTAGCTTGTGGCTGGTTTGCAACACAGTGAAGAGAACCTGTCATTCAAACACATGTACCGAGCATGTGATATGGAGACTATCTGCAGTCATGAAGTTACTACTGCAAAGTATATATTTTTTGTTCTAGTAATGCCAATAGACCCCTTGTGGATTAAAAGAGACAGAGACAGTTTATAGTGCTTAACTGTAATAACTCTTTTGACCTCAATTTAACAGATACTTAGGTGATTTTTAGCTTTTGGTTACCATCCTGTAGCCAGGAGGTGTGGCCTCCCTCTGAGATTGATGCTGAAGGAGGGCCATCTAACTCCTGGTGGGCGGAACCAGGAAGAAACCCCGGTATAGCGAATCACATTCCAGCTGTGCTTGTGCTGGAGCACTGGTCTGCATCTTTCGGCCAGAGGCCCACCCACCCAGAGGTGGAATGCTCCACCACTGCTAGGGCCCTAGGCTGGGACATGGTGGAGTCAGATGGGCCCATGTCTCCCTACCCCTTCTACCCCAGCATGCCATCCCTGGTGTGGCAGATACCCCAATAGGCTAGGAGGCCTGGATTTGTGCTCATCTCCATGCCTATGAACTATAAACTGCTTTATTGTACTTGCACCACCCTGCCTCAGGACCAGGGACTGTAGATTGCTGCACTTGGCCAGCCCCGCCTAAGGGCCTGGGCAATAGACTGTTGCTGGTTCCATCCCACCTGAAGTTCTAGGGCTCACAAACTTGGAACTGGCACAGTCAGTCGGGGAACACCAACGACTTTTAATCTACCCTCACAGAATGGTTGTTCACTCAGGGTGCAGCAACCAGGAGTTGTGGCCTCCCTCTGAGACTGACACTGAGGGAGGACCACTGCTTCCCGTACCTGCCTAAGCTCGTCTATACATCCTCTCCTCCATTTAACTGATTTTGTCTTGAAGAAGCAAATTCTGAAGAGATTTAGGATGAAAGCCCCCTGTTAAAACTTCTTCTGAGATAGGATCTCAGACAATTCAATGGAGGAACTACGTTTATGAGATCACTTTCCATAAATCTAATCAGAGGAGGCGTCACATTTGTATTTATTTATAATTTAGCTGCTCTGAGTTCATTTTTCAGACACTGATATTTCTGGTGATATGCATTAGGACCTTATTTTAGGACATGGGGTGAGATTACACACAGATTGCTCATGAGCCAAGTTATTTTCTGATACTGAATCAGCGAGAAACTTGCAGTATGTATAGAAGCCTGGTGCAGTGTCCCCTTAGAAATAAAAAAGGCTTGTTTTATACCTATAATCCTACTTTGGTCTGTTTTAATAGAAATTCCAGGACCCCCAGCAGTTTTCCATTTGTTTATATGAGGTGATATCTTCAACTTGTCCTTACTAGTTACTTGCTTACTTGTATGGCAGCTGCAGGACTCTTTGTCATCCACCACTCATCCTTATTCTTCTGATAATGATGGTTTCATTAGAGGTTATGTTCTGCTCCAGATTTCTCTTTCTGCTTTTAGATGCATGATTTAAACTGCACAGCTTTAACATTTATCATACAAAGACATGATTTGATCTGTAATGATTGCATGACATTGTACAACTTTGCTTCAGATATGTTAATATTATTATTGTTACACGTTATTATTTTATATTTCAGTAGCACCTAGGAGCCTCAGTCCGGGACCAAGACCCCATTGGGCTAGTGCTGTAAAAAACACAGAACAAAAAGGATGATCTCAGTCCTAAAGAGTTTACAATCTAAGTAATTTTTAAGATCTTCTATGTTTATTCCAACACTTTGACAGAGTGTATCAAGACTTGGGTTTTAATCTTTCTCTAAGAAATATCATCACTCAACTCCATGGTTGACATTTGATATTTTTTAGAGCTGTCTATTATGTCCAACTTGGTACATTGTTAGCTAGTATTTATTTCCTTGTAGTTAGTTTTTTTTTACTCTGTTTTAAATCCATATTCTCAAGATGCATTATCAAATACTTTAGTAAAATCCATGTGTGGATTTTATATAGAGAGATATAGATATAGCTCTCTCTATATATAGTTATAAATATAACTGTAGATATAAACATTCTCTGCATCCCTTTTGGTAGCTCTGTAGATGTCCAAGATATATCAGAAGTAGTTTTCAGTAGTAAAGTCAGATTGGAGAAAAACAAATTTCAGTCAAGGAAAGAAGAGTGATATTGAGAATAACCACCCTAATAAAATAATTGGAGATATACTAAGAGATTAAATTCACTGCACATCTAGCAGGTAATAGAACTATGATGGGATTTTTATAGAGTAACTGAAACATTTGGAGAAAATGGGTGTTTTTTGGGTTTTGGTTTTAAACATTTTCCATACACAAATGTGACTGAATGAATCCTTCTGAAACATTATGACTTGACTGGCATCACAGAGATTTGGTGGGATAAGTCTCATGACTAACATTTTGGTACAGAGAGGTTATAGGAAGGATTTGTTTAGGAAGGAAAGACGGTAAAAAAAAGGAGGAGTGTTGCACTTACACATCAAGAATAAATACACTTGTTCTGAAGTCCATGAGGAGGTGAGAGGCAGACCAGTTTAAAGTCTCTGGGAAAAGATAAAAGAGGTAACAAATAGGGAGTTTATTATAGACCACCAAATCAGGGAGAGGAGATGGATGAGGCATTTCTAGAACAAATAACAGAAGTATTCAAAAAGAGATGACGTGGTAGTAATGGGGGACTTAACTACTCAGACAAGTGTTGGAAAAGTAATATGGCAAAACACAAAATTTTCAATAAATTCTTGGAATGTACTGGAGACAACTTTTTGTTCCAGAAAGTGGAGGATGTATCCAAGAGGACAGCCATTTTTATTTGATTCTGACCAATGGAGGAACTGGTAGCAGATCTGAAGGTGGAAAGCACCGACAAAAAGATAGATTTCATGATTCTAAGAAAAGACATGAGAGCAATGGACTTCAAAAAAGCAGATGTTACCATACTCAAAGAACTGATAGGTAAAGAAGAAAATCTAAAGGAAAAAGTTGTACAAAAGAGTTGTTTGTTTCTCAAGGAGACAAGATTAAAGGCAAAATTCAAAACTGTCCCAGACTGAAGGACAGATAGGAAGATATTAAAAAGCTAACGGTCTTTAAGTACCTGAAAATCGAAAAGAATCTACAAAAAATGGAAACAAGGAAAAATTTCTAAGGAGGAGAACAAAAGGATAGCACAACCATGTAAGAACAAATCAGAAAGGCTAAGACACACAAAGGCTAAGACACTCAGCAAGAGACACATAAAATGCAATAAGATGTTTTTAAAATACATTAAGAGCAAGAGAAAAATGAAGTAAACTGTAGGTTCTCCAGTTAATGGGGAAGGAGAGCTAATAACTGGTGACATCAAGAAAGCTGAAGTGTTTAATGCCTATTTTGTTTCAGACTCCACTAAAAAGTTTAATGGTGACCAGATATTCAACACAACTAATATTAACAAGAAAAGGGGAAGAATGCAAGCCAAAATAGGGAAAGAACAAATTAAGGAATATTTAGGTAACTTAGCTGAAGTCATGTCAGCAGAGACTGACGAAATTCATACTATGGTATGTAAGGAACTAGCGGAAGCAATGTTGGAACTGTTAATAATTATCTTTGAGAACTCATAGAGGATGGGTGAGGTCCCAGAAGATGGAGAAGGGCAAACTAACGTAATTTCCTTCTTTGACAGGATTACTGGCCTAGTGGATGGGGGAAGCAGTAGATGTGATATACCTTGATTTTAGTAA
The DNA here is from genome assembly GCA_007922155.1 of Mesoclemmys tuberculata. Lineage (NCBI taxonomy): Eukaryota > Metazoa > Chordata > Testudines > Chelidae > Mesoclemmys > Mesoclemmys tuberculata. Next base: position 50,132,721 of record ML675610.1, on the reverse strand, counting down.
GTATTTTGACAGAGTCCCACATGACATTCTCAAAAGCAAACTGGGGAAATGTGGTCTAGATGAAATTACTAGAAGGTGGATGCAAAGACAAAACTCAAAGAGTTGTTATTAACGGTTCAGTGTCAGACTGGGAGGATGTATATAAGGAGTCTTAGAGGGGGTCAGTCCTGGGTTTGGTACTATTAAATATTTTCATTAATGACTTGGATAGAGGAGTGGAGAGCATGCGTATAAAATTTGCTAATGACCCCACATTGGGAGGGGTTGCAAGTACTTTGGAGCACAGGATTAGAATTCAAAACTACATTGAAAAATTGGAGACTTTGTCTTAATTTGACAAGATGAAACTCAGTAAAGACAAGAGCAAAGTACTTCACTTTGGAAGGGAAAATCAAATGCACAATCACAAAATGGGGAATAACTGGCAAAGTACTAGTACTGCTCAAAAGGATCTGGGGGTTCTAGTGGATTATCAGTTGAATATGAGTCAACAATGTGGTATAACTGTGAAAAGACTCATATCATTCTTGGGTACATTAACAGGAGTGTCATATAGAACACACAGGAGGTAACTGTCCCTCTCTACTCGGGACTGGTGAGGCTTCAGATGGAATACTTTTTAAAATAGGTTGGACAAACATCTGTCATAAATAGTTTAAGTTTACCTGGTGCTGCCACAACACAGAGGGCTGGACTTGATGGCTTCTTAAGGTCCCTTCCAGCCCTACATTTCTCTGATTTTTATAATTCCACTTAGTCTATATGAAAATTGTTTGTTTTTCTATAACATGAAGCATAAAATGATCCTTTGTTTGTGCATTGGTGGTATTATGTGGTTTCTTGTAAGACACTATCAATGTTTCAATTTTGTCCTTCCAAACTAATAAACCAAAATATTCAAAAGCATCCAAACAATAGGAAATTTCTGTATATTAAATCTTTTAATATTTCTAATCATGGTTCTTAATATTCTTGGAACTGCTTGTCTGATTACAACTCTTTTTGGTCCATGTATAACAAAGGCACAAAGGTTGTTGTGCAGAGCTGCTCAATTCCAGTAATATTTGGACTAGCTATATTTTGCCTTTATTAAATTCTCTATGATTAATGGGACTGATGAACGACAAACAACATTATTAATAATACAATATAAAAAAGCTAAATGTATAATATATTTAAATCATTGCTTAATGGAACACTATATAAATACAATAAGAAATATATCAGATATCCCTGTTGGTCTTTAGCCTGTAGTATCATTTGTAGGAAGAGGAGCTCCATATCATTTCAAATTACTAATACCAGCCAAGCAATTTGCATGTTATCTGAAAACAGGCAGCAGCGGCAGCAAGATAGGGCATAGCCATCCTGAACAGTAACTGAGAAGTATTAAAGACACCAAAACGCCCTGTCTTAAAACTATTGGAAACAGAGAAGCTCACCTCATAATCAGATCTGGGACATGTCAGCCAAGTGACTCCTTGTTTTTTCTGTATCTACACATATACAGGAAGCACGATCCATTCAACACAGAATGCTTACTCTAGTGTGACCTGGCCAAATGTCTGCTAGGCCCCTTCGCCTACAGCTTAAAGAAGGAATGGGTTACACCTACATATTAATAGACAAACAGGCCCTGATTTTCTAAATAATCTGTATTAATCATTATTTAGGTCTGACAGTAAGTGTTTAGCATGGAATAACACAGGTTTTCATAAGCTAAGGCAAACATTACACTAAAATCAGTCACTAGTACTAACTATACAAACAGTTGTTAATATTCACAAAAGCATTTTGTTGATCTGGGAGACTTTTATTTTTTATCACCATGGCATTCAGACTACTGTACCAAAGAGATTAACTTGGTGAGAAATTATTCAGTGCTTTGTCTAAATACTAAATTTTTTTTAAATTGTACATGTGTCATTGTTCTAAAATAATTGGATAACTGAAGATTACATCTGCTGTAAAAAATTCAGATAGTGAATATTTAATATAATTTAATATCAGGCATCAGATCAAAAAGATTTCTTTAATTTTCCAATGATTTACAGAGAGTGAAACCTAAAAAGTAAAATTAAAACAACAAAAAATAAGACAGTATGAGTCCTTAGATTCTGCAGATCATATATCTTTGTGTTTTATCTTGAAGATGTACAGTATTGCAGTCAAAGTGGGTTTACTAATTAAGAACATTGGACTAACAAATTCCATTCAAATCTTCTTTGTTCAAATGTGACAAATTACTGCATGTGTCAATTTAGAAGCACTATAATCATGTAGCGGTTCATAGTACCCAGTCAGATGGCATTAATTTCAATAATTTATTCTTTAATGAAGTTGACTGAGGGCACATGTAGAAAAAGGAGTAAAACTGATGTAAAATAATTGAATTGTGTCTCTAAATTTCAGCTATGGTGTTGCATCCTTAGATCAGATCAATGAGCAACGTAACTCATTGTGACTCCTGAAACACAAAGAAGTGCCAAATTGTTCTTGAGCAAGTCAGAAATTATTAATCAAGATCCTGTTTGTCACAAGATGACAGTTGCTGTTAGGGTAGGCGACACATGTAAGAAATTTAAATATGTCTGAGGTGACAAAGTTCATTATTTTAGAAGCCCCCAGCAAATAAGTATATATGTAAATAATATGCACAATATCTTAACTCAATTCATCACACAGGAGGCATGTTACATCACTTTTGGTTTTTTGTGAACACTTAGTCCATAAAAGTGTTTATTATGGTTGTTGGCAATATAGTCTATAGTTCAATATCTGCGTAGCTTCAGATTAACTGAGTAAATGAATAACATTTGTTAACTTTGTTTAGAAGCAGGGGCATGCGCTGGGGTGGGAGGGCAAGCAAACACACGCTTGTCCATCAGGTGCACAGGACTGTTTTGGTGCAGGAGCTGGGCCAGGAGAGAGCTGCAGCAAGGTACAGAGGTGCCCCTTCAAAAGTAGGGATATTTAGATTCCTGCACACACCCCTGCTGAGAAGAAAATTCCTACTGATAGTTTCTCTTTAATTGGAATATATATTCTTTCTTTCTATAGATATTCTTTCAGTCTTTAAGTAATACCAGTGATGAGAGCTGTAACTGTCCTGTACTCACCTGTGGATACATTGAAATTCTCTATTAAATTTCAAGTGGAAGTTAACATATGAAGTGGTCCATTTTACCACCTGTATTAAGAGATTACAAACCCTCTGTCTAACGAATGGTCTAATTTTAAAATATAGAAGCAGTTATAGAAGATCTTCATTAGTTAAGTATATTATTGTACTGTGTCCAGACTCGTGACTTGCTGCTGGGTGTGCAGTCCTTGAGGCATGTAATATCCAGCCATGGGGATCCCTGTAAAGGCATTTCCTCTCAGTTACCATGCCTAAGAAAAATTCTGCACAGGCCAAGGAGCCACTGATCGATGCAGTCTAGGCCTCAAACATCCCCATCTGGGGATTAAAATGCCTGTGAGGAGAATGTCCTCTTATGGGGCCTGATTTTTCATCCAGCTGCAGTTTTTATGAACTTGGAGATGCTTTGTAATAAGTTCTGAATAATGTATGTTTACCTGGTTATTACGATGTTTATAGTGGGAATTTATTGGTTTGTTTATGAGGGGGCTGTCAGAGAAAGCAAGCAGGAAGGGAAATAAGCAATTTCTCAGACAACACTTGAGACGTGTTAAGAGACAATGACAGGAGAAGAGGAGGCCTGGGTCACAGGAAGAGACAAGAACTCTGGCAGGTGTAAAAGGAACACTTTCTCAAGAGATAAGGGTAATTGTCTGGGGGAACAAGACAGAGACACAGGCACCACTGGGGGGCGTGAAGAACTTAGGCCTGCCTAGGTCTTAAAATCCCTTTCTGTAATGCTTTGTTCCTACCATTAAAATAAACAATATTTTGGTTTTAAGAAGGCAGTCTGACTACTGACTGTCGTATATCACTGGTTCCAAATCACAAACAGGGAGCGCTGGAAGTACACAAACTCAGCTGGACCTGCTCAGTAAGCATGGTTAATAGACTGGGAATTGGGCTACAGTGTCAGGATAAGAGCGGGAGAACTGTGGAAATCCACTTCGGGATAGGTAAAGGTATGAGGCCTGAGACCTGACGGGGTGCATTCAGACAGACCAGAAAGGAGACCGAGATGCAGCTAGCACTGAAACCTTGACAGCAGTATTAACTTTTTGCAATCCTGAGCCATGTCAGGTGACATGCGCTGAGAATTAGTTTCTTATTAATGTTTGTGCGTGTCACACCTTTATCCCAACCAAAGTAGCCATCATGACATAAGCTTATTCACTTAAAAAAACATAGTCATACTGTAACCTTATCTTCCTATTTTTCTTCTCCCTCCTCCCTCATCTAGCATCACTTGTTTATGCTTAGATGGTAAGATTTTGAAGACAGAGACTATCTTTTTTCTTTGTTTGTAAAGTGTCTATTACATTTCTGGGTATCAGAGAAACGATGATACTTAGATACATTATTGTGCCTTTTACATTTAAATATATATATTTATATACGTTTTATATACACCCTATATGTTCCCAACATATAACTCTCTAAGTACTATTGCAATTTTTTTCTTGCTGCTATACTAACTCATATTGACATTATCTTTATTGTAATGCTCACGTCATACATGCTGTGCTCACTCAAAACAAGTGTTCTAATGAACATGTGCAGACACAGAGAAAAGACTTAATTTCCCCTGTAGTGGTGAACTGTGATAAAGTTAAACATGTTGCACTTTTAATTAAAATAGGCAGAAGAAAAATACAAGAGAGAGTGCATTATGATAATATTAATAAATATGGCCGGATTAAGGAATCCCCTCCATACTTACACAGTTAAATATCATTGAGCTATATTATTTACTCATTCAACTCTACTGAATTTGCCTACAATGAACTTAAATTTAATCTCAGTGCCACTAATGTCTATCTGGACTAACTCAGTTAAAATGAATGGAGTTTCTCTGGACTGACACTGATGAAAATAAGATCAGAAGATGAGCTGTTGTGGAAACAGTTTTCAGCCTTTGTATAAGGACTATAGATGAGTGTAATTCTAATGAGAAAATGTATCATGAATGGTCTGGGTTAGAGCAAGGGAAATTCCCTGGTTTTGGGCTTGTGCTTCTGGAGAAACTTTCCCAGGTGTGATTGACCTACTCAGCAAATGGATGATAGCTCCTCCTAGTGGGCGGTGTAGGATTCTGCAATGGACTCCAGGCAATCAGTCTACTACCCTGAATAGTACTTGTTTTTTCATATTATCATGGCTTCTATAGATGAGAGAAGAATGTGTTCTTGTCCTAAGATAAACCCTCACAGACCTGCACACATTATTATATATATTTATTTATCTATATGTTTCAATCTTAATTTTCTACCATTATTGTTCAAGTTTCCATCATTTTCTCTGCTTCTGTTGGAAGGCACCACTAAACTTTTAAAATCACAGAATTATATAAGATGAGGTTGGAAGGGATCTCAGGATCTTATCTAGTCCAAATCTAGCTAAATCATCCCACCCAGGGCTTTTTCAAGCTAGGCCTTAAAACCTCTAAGGCTGGAGATTCCACCACCTCCCTAGGTAACCCATTCCAATGCTTCACCACGCTCCTGGTGAAAAAGCTTTTCCTAATATCCAACCTAGACCTCCCCCACTGCAACTTGAGACCATTGCTCCTAGTTCTCTCATCTGCCACCACTGAGAACAGCTTAGATCCATCCTCTTTGGAACCCCCTTTCAGGTAGTTAAAGGCTGCTATCAAATCCCCCCTCATTCTTCTCTTCTGCTGACTAAATAAGCCCAGTTCCCTTAGCCTATCCTCATACATCATGTGCCCCAGCCCCCTAATTATTTTCATTGCCCTCCGTTGGGCTATCTCCAATTTGTCCACATCCTTTCTGTAGGACACAGTATTCCAGATGTCGCCTCACTAGTATTGAATAGAGGGGAATAATCACTTCCCTTGATCTGCTGGCAGTGCTCCTACTAATTCAGTCTAGTATGCTGTTAGCCTTCTTGGGAACAAGGGAACGTTATTGACTCATCCAGATTCTTGTCCACTGTAACACACAGGTACTGCTTCTTAACCAGGTGGTCCCCAGTCTGTAGCAGTGTATGGGATTCTTCCATCCTAAGTGTAGGACTCTTCACTTGTCCTTGTTGAATCTCATCAGATTTCTTTTTGGCCCAATCCTCCAGTTTGTCTAGGTTACCACTCCCCTTGGCTTAGTGTCATCCATGAACTTTCTGAGGATACAATCCACCTTATCAATAAATCATTAATGAAGATGTTGAATGATACTGGCCCCAGACCAACCATTGGGGCGCTCCTCTTGATAACGGCTGCCAACTAGACTTTGAGCCATCAATCACTATCTGTTGAGTTTGATGATCTAGCCAGTTTTCTATCCACCTTATAGTCCATTCATCCAGCCCATACTTCTGTAACTTGCTGACAAGAATACTGTGGGAGACAGTAGCAAAAGCTTTGCTAAACTCAAGGTATATCACATCCACTGTGCTTTTCCAACATCCACAGAGCCTGTGATCTCATCATAGAAGGCAAGCAGGTTTGTCAGACCAGACTTGCCCTTGGTGAATCCATGCTGACTATTCCTGATCTCTTTCCTCTCCTCCAAGTGCTTCAAAATGGATTCCATGAGGACCTGATCCATAATTTTTATGGGGACTGAAGTGAGGCTGATTGGTCTGTAGTTCCCTAGATACTCTTTCTTCCCTTTTTTTAAAGATGGAAACTAAAATTGCCTTTTTTCTAATCATCCAGGACTTCCCCTGATCACCTCTAATTTTCAAAGATAATGGCCAATGGCTTTACAATCACATTAGCCAATTCCCTCAGCATTCCCTCAGATGCATTGCATTCAGACTCATGTATTTGTGTGTGTCCAGCTTTTCTAAATAGTCCTGAACCTGATCTTTCACTACTAAGAGCTGCTCACTCCTCAACATTCTGTGCTGCCCAATGCAGTAATCTTGGAGCTGATCTTGTCTGTAAAGACAGAGGCAAAAAAAGCATTGAATATTTCAGCTTTTTCCACATCATCTGTCAATAGGTTGCCTCCCTCATTCAGTAAAGGGCCCACAGTTTCCCTGACCTTCTTGTTGCTAAAATACTTGTAGAAACCCTTCTTGTTCACATGTCTTGCTAACTGCCACTCCAATTGTGCTTTGGCCTTCCTGATTTCACCTTGTATGCTCGAGCAATATTTTTATATTCCTCCCTACTTCTCTGTCAAAGCTTCCACTCTTGTAAGCTTCCCTTTTGTTTGTGTTTAAACTCACCAAAGATTCCTCTGTTATGCCAAGCTGGTCACCTGCCATATTTGCTATTCTTTCTTCACATTGGGATGGTTTGTTCCTGCGCCTTTAGTAAGTTTTCTTTAAAATACAGCCAGCTCTCCTGGACTCCTTTCCTTCTCATATTAGTCCCCCAAGGGATCCTGCCCATCAATTCCCTGAGGGAGTCAAAATCTGCTTTTCTGAAATCCAGGGTCTGCATTCTGCTGTTCTCCTTTCTTCCTTTTGTCCAGATCCTGATCTTGATCATTTTATGGTCACTGCTACCCAGGTTGCCATCCACTTCTACTTCCCCAACCAATTCTTCCCTGTTTGTGAGCAGCAGATCAAGAGGAGCACAGTCCCTAGTTTGCTCATTCAACCCTTGCACCAGGAAGTTGTCTGCAACATTCTCTAAAAACTTCCTGGACTGTCTGTGCATTGCTGTATTGCTCTCCCAGCAGATGTCGAGGTGATTGAAGTTCCCCCGAGAACCAGGGCCTCGGATCTGGAAATGTCCATTAGTTGTCTGATGAAAGCCTTGTCTATCTTATCCTCCTGGTCTGGTGGTCTATAGCAGACATTCACCATGACATCATTCTTGTTGCTTTTACTTTAAACTTAACACAGAGACTCTCCACAGGCTTTTCTCCAGTTTCCTACTGGAGCTCTGAGCAATCATATTGCTTTCTTACATACAGTGCAACTCCTCTACCTTTTCTCTCCTGCCTGTCCTTCCTGAACAGTTTATACCCATCCATGACAATGCTCCAGTCGTGTGAGTTACTGCAAGAAGTCTCTGTTATTCCAATCACATCGTAATTCTTTGACCGTGCCAGGACTTCCAATTCTTCCTGTTTGTTTCCCAGGCTTCTTGTGTTCATGTGCAGGCACCTAAGATAACTAGCCGATTGCCCTACTTTCTCAGTATGAACCAAGAGGCTTCCCTGTTGCACCCTCCTCCTTGTGCTTCTTCCCGGTATCCCACTTCTGCACGTGTCTCAGGGCTTAGCTCTCCATCCCCTGATGAACCTCATTTTAAGTCCTCCTCACTAGGTTAGTCAGCCTGTCTGCAAAGATGCTCTTCCCTCTTTTCGTTAGGTGGATCCTATCTCTTCCTAGCAATCCTTCTTGGAACAACATCCCATGGTTAAAGAATCCAAAGCCCTCCCTCTTACACCAGCTGCGTAACCACGCATTTACTTCCACAATCTGATGGTGCGTACCTGGGGCTTTTCCTTCAACAGGGAGAATGGACGAGAATGCCATTTGTGCCTCAAACTCCTTTATCCTTCTTCCCAGAACCACATAGTCTGCAATGATCCACTCCAGGTCATTCTTGGCAGTATCACTGGTACTCAAATGGAGAAGTAGGAAGGGGTAGTGTTCCGAGAGCTTGATGAGGCTCAGGGGACTCTCCATCACATCCTGAATTCCAGCTCCAGGCAAGCAGCACACTTCTGGTCTGGACAGCATATGGATGACTCCAGCCCCCTTAGGAGGCAGTCTCCAACCACCCCGTCTCTTCCTCTTGGGAGTGGTGGTCGTGGAGCCCCCATCCCTAGGACATTGCATCCTATGCCTCATGATCAATGGGCCTTCCTTCTGATCAATTCCTTCAGATGACTCTTCCAAACCATTCTCCACAGTAGTACCTGTGCAGGAAGCCTGAAAACGGTTGCTTACCCCTATTTGCATTGAGGAAATATGGGTTCTCCTCTCTCTTCTTATGGAGGTCACATTTCTTCCCTATTCTTCAGTCCCTTCAGCACTGACATCTCTGATTCTTCAGCATGCTGTGTCTGCAGTACCAAATCCTGACTTCTATCTAGAAAGTCTTCATTTTCTCAGATCCAACACAGGGTTGATACTTGGGTCTCCAGTCCTTGAATCTTCTCTTTCAATAGGCAGACCAGCTTGCACTTCGTACAGACATAGTTGCTTCTATCTGCTGGGAGAAAGAAAATATGGCATATCCTGTGCAGGTCACAGTAATGGATTGCTCACTATCCATATTGTCTTCCTTCTAACGTTTTCCTGCTCACAGAAGCCTGAAAGGTGAAAACTCTGCCTTGGGGCAGATCCCACAAACTCTCAGTTAAACTCCCTCTGTTTGCTTCTCCTCTGTTCCTCAAACGTGGGATTTTGGGCTGTTGGGAGAAAGCCATTGAGTAAATTGTCATGGTTAGCACGTGATGAATTATCAGGTCTCTGCCTCCTTCTGTTCCTGGGATACTCTTATCCTTGAACATGTTTTATATTTTGTTGTGTTCCATAATTCTTCCAAAATGTCTTTCATGTTGCTTGGAGGCAGGGAGAGCATTCAAGTGATGGTCAGTCCAAGACAATGACAGGGTTGTAGTGTTTTCTTTGTCAATATCTAGTCTGAAGGCCAGGTTTAAGATACGGACAGCAGTGTGAGCTGGACAAGATACAGGTTCTTTAGATGGTACCAGTGACAAGCCTCCAGGTTTGCGTGCTAGGTACTGTTGCTTCCAGAAGCCAGACACAAGCAGCCTTTTAATCTCTGTTATTATGAAACCTGCAAAGAATCAAGTAAAATCAAATATGGGTTGATATTTTTCTTCCTTTTATGTTATGGGAATCATTTTTCTTTACAGGGCATGAGTGTTTCACTTTAGGCGTATACTGTGCTTACTCAGTTACATCATGTGTTTTAAACTCATTGTTTACCTGTCCACTTTTCATTCAGGATCATCATTTCTGATCTTGTAACCTGCATCCATGCATAAGGGTAGCCCAGTGTTAGACACAAGTCTGAAACCCAGACACAGTTCAGCTTAGGAGATCACTTTTTTGCCCATATGATTATTCATAGCTTGAGTGTTTCCTTCTTTTACCTTTTTTTTTTGCAATTCATTTTTTCTTGTAATTTAGTTAAATTTATCTTCTTCATCTTCATGTCAATTTAGAAAACTGGCAAACAAATACGTCATTTTAGTATTATTTATGTAACAGTAAGAACAGAGGCACAAACTGAGATGAGAGTCACAAGGTGCTAGGTACTGTACAGACACAAGTTGAGAAACAATCTCTGCCCCCAAAGTCCCTGTTTACAATTTACAGAAGGCTCATAATTTTACCTGCAATAACTTCACATATGTTCTTTTGGAGCAGGGGGTGGAACCAGAAGATAAGGGGGATAGACCCTCACCCTACTGGAAATACTGAGGGGATGAATCTATATTTCCACCTACCCCCCATATCTCACAGAGGTGAGAACAGGACTGAGCTATGTTCCGTGAACATGTTGGAGGGGGGATGGAGATGAGAGCAGGATCCAAAGGACAGGCTGGAATGGCTTCCAAGGCACACAAGATTATGACAGCTGCTGGGGAGGACTCCCTGGGCCAGCTCAGTCCTCACTTCAAGCCACTGTGAGTCCCAGTATAGACACTCAATCCAGAAGAGGAGCAGGAATATGTACACCAGATGTCAGGGTGTGGTGGGGGACGCGGCACTGGCACCTGTGCAGGGGATCATTGGTGCACAAAGCATCAGCCTCCCTTGGCTTGAAGCATAGGGCACTGGGCACCAGTGGCTGACGAACTGCCTTAGGAATGGCACCAGGAACCACCAGGGCACCCCTTACCAGTCTTCTTTCTCCTCCCAAATATCAATAGCTGCCCTCCTACCTCTCTGCTCCTCCATTCACTGGGAACTTTCTCCCACCCCTTCTGCTGCCCAAGATAGGTGTAATAAAAGTAATGTAACTGCTGGCCCATACTTGCCTTGTGCTGCCCAGCTTCAACAGATTTTTGCAAAAGTAATTCAGTTTGTAGACTTCCACTCAGTCTAATTGCATGATCGATAAAACACAGTCCAATTTTCTTATATGTCATCTTTATTAATACCCATCATTTAACTTCAGTCAAACTGTTCACAAGACATCATAATTCACCTGTGGTATTCTTAGTCTATTTCTGTTCTATTTAGGTTCTTATACCACACTCATCACCATACTATCTGAGCACCTTCTAGCAGGACCTTAAACAATGTGACAAACAGCTGTCATGTGTTTGTTCTCTCACCTGTCCCCAAGGGGATATGTGTGTGAAGTAGAATGACTTGTTCCGGAAAAAACCTTTTATACGTGTATCTATCTATCTATCCATCTATCTATCTATGTATCTATCTATCAACACATATTGCATATGTTTGCTAGAGAAGGTCAGGTCAAAGACCTTTGCCTTGCACTTGAAGTGCAAGGTGGTTAGGTTTGTGATGGGCCTTACTTTCTGTGGGAGTTTATTCCACAGTCTTGGGTCAACCACTGGGAAAGCTCTCTCCCTGGTAGAGAGGAGCTTTACTTTTATTGTAGAAAGTTTCATTGTGCCAGAGGAGCAAAGTCTGTCTCTCTGAATGTCAACTAGGCTCTGCCAGACATGTCTTATTTTTCATGACTGCTCAATCTGTGCTGCATTTTAAATAACTAGTGCTTCTGCCATGTCACATCGAGCAGGTAGGCTGTATCATGAATAATACAATAATTTAAAAAATCAAAATATTTATAAATAACATGGGGTGTGAAAGGGTACACTGCTTTATCACAAGTTGGCATTAGTACGTACAATCATACTGGGACACTTTGCTTCTTATTCCTACAATCTCATGTCATCAACTGCAGAGCAGCTGCTGCTTCTCACAGGTTCTGGAATCCAAATGAAACAATGGTCTTCTATGTCTGCTATCATCATGCTTGAATTTCTGGGTTAGGGTACATGATCCTGTTTTAACTAAGACAAGCCCAAACCAAAACTCTGAACCTAATCACCTGCAAACTTTGTGGAGACTGAGAATCTGAATCCAGATCTGTAAGTAAAATTTGTGAATTGCTCCAAGAGATATAATGAACTGACACAAAATCTGATACCAAGAACCTTAAAACTTTCAATATAAATATCCTGACTGTGAACCAAAATAAACAGCATAGGCCTATCTCTTGAGTTAGCAGTTGATCAGATCTGATTCCATATTATAGAAATCATCTTCTCCCTCTCTGAATTATCTCTTCTACTGTATGTTAAGGACTTTGACTTAAAATCTGTTGCTCCTATATTAAGTTGGTATTTTCTTGGTGTAAAAATGAGGAACATGACAGCTACTGTCATTTAGTTAGCAAAACAATTTTAGCCAACTTAGCTCCCAAACTTTCCAGCTCTTAATTGTACAAGAGCCAAACTCCACATCATTTGAAGATTGCTCATCACTGTAAAAAGCCTAGACAAATATGCCATTTGTACAAATATATGAAGTTTACACAAAGCTGTCAATAACCCAAGCCATAAATTTCTGACCCAAATCCACTTTATGAAAGCTTGAGGAGGTAAGAAGTGAGGTTTGAGAGGGTTGCATTGGATCATTATAAAAAGAGAAGTCAGTTTACAAGTTTCAATCAAATTTAGATCCAAAATTCTTCAAAGTTTGGGTATGCATAGATCCAGTGTTTTGGATTAGCTGAATTTCTACTTAAACTCTATAAAGCATAAAGCCCAAAAGTTCACAGTACCATTAAAGATTTACTATAATAAGGCTCTATATCTAAAAAAGAGCATATACTTTACATCATGTAGTACATAGTATGAGTGGAGTGTTGTAGTTAGCCGGTGCTCAGGCATGTAACTCTACATAACTGTAACAAAGAGACATGGCCTCCCTCTCAGGCTGATGCTGGGGGGCCGACCAAAGCCACCTGGGGATTCTCACCACTCCTTGCAGCTCAGAAGTTCCCAGGAGACAGGCTGTTCAGCTTAGGGTCAGGAACACTTGAGGGAGAGGCAAAACCCACAACAGGATCAGTCAGGAAAGCATTTGGGTCCAGGCATCAGAAGAGGCGAGCAAGAGAGAGAGTTGAACTTGGGTAGGGGTATTTTGTAGAACCAGGTTTGTTTGTGGATAAACAATGTCTCACTGAAGTACCCCAGGGTTGTTTTCTCTATGCTAGACAATAGGAGCTGATCACTCCCAGCTATGGTCAATGTTCCTTGAGGGAGCTCACAATGCAACCAGGCAGATTCCGTGTTTTGCATATCAATACTAGAATGGTCTGATAACTGTGGAGCTGGATGGGTGTAGGTTTGAGTTCATTTACGTCAAGAGCAGAGATCTCCCATAATGCAGTGTGTCCCTGCCTTGCCAATCCCAGAATTCAGTGCGATTCCTGCTTGGGAGCTTGGTTCTCCATTCTTCATGCTAATTCTTATTCCATCTTCGATGTAAATGAGGCTCCAGTTCTCCATTCAATGTGCTAATTGAGATGCCTCTTTTTACATCTTCTATGTAGCTGAGGCATGGGGAGTTGTCTTAATCTTATCACCCTTGTTGAGAGGGTTTTAGGTGTGCCTCCCACAGCCTTTTCATAGCTTTTGTTTCTGGTTCAAGCAGAGGCTGGGGGGGATTCAGGTGAGCCAAAGAGAGAATAGGGGTTTTTCACCCTGGTTCCCCAAGAACACAGAGCTGCCAGGTAACACTGGGGTGATTGAGAGGTCTTCAAGTGAGTGTAGAAGCCTGATTGCACTTGTTCCCAAGTCAGATGGCACCAGTCTGGACTTTTTGTGTGGACTTTCGGAGAGTCAAATTAAACTCTAGGTTCAATGCCTATCCGATGCCCCATGTGAATGAATTGCTTGAACGCCTTGGGAAGCACAGTATATCACCTATGACTTAACAAAGGGATACTGGTAAATCCCTCTGACACTGGAGTCAAGGGAGAAAAATGTCTTCGCCACCCCCCAGTGGGCTTTATCATATCACCAGGATGCCATTCGGCCTCTCTGGGGCCCCTGCTACCTTCCAGAGGCTAATAGACAACTTCCTTCTCTCTCATCTCAAATATACCACTGCATTCTTCGAAGATGTAATTTACAGTGGGTGGTCACTGGGAAGATCACCTTAACCAGGTGGTGGCTGCCTTGAAAGCCCTCCGGGAAGCCAGGTTCACTGCAAACCCCCAAAAAATGTTGAATCGACTGAAGGGAGATACACACTTGGATGAGGCAAGGTATGCCCATTTATTGGGAAAGTACAGGTGATTCATCCCAGACAAAAAAAGAAGTATGGGACTGGTGGGCTACTACAGGCAATTAATTGCAGACTTTGCAGCCATTGCCGCCCCCTTAACTGGGCTGCTCACAAAGGACAGACCCCTGAGAGTGTGGTGAACCACAGATTGTGAGACTAAACTCCAAGAACTAAAGCACCACCTGAGCCAGGAACCAGTCCTGTATATCCCAGATTTTAATCACAGTTTTATAGTTCAAACTGATACGTGAGCCATGGGTCTCAGGGCAATCCTCTCCCAAAATGTTGAGGGAAAAGAACACCCTGTCTTATACTTGGGTTGGAAATTGTTCCCGTGAGAATGCAACTATTCAGTGATTGGATGGGAGGCCCTGGCCATCAGATGGGCCTTGGAAGCCCTCAGGTATTACCTCCTCAGGAGTCCCTTCCTCATCGTGACCAGCCATGTTCCCCTGAAGTGGCTGCAGCAAATGAAGGATACCAACACTCGAATGATGTGCTGGTAACTGTCCCTCCAACTCTTTGCCTTTAAAGTGCAACATTAAGCACGTAAAGAGAATGCCAATGAGAAAACACTCTGTTATGGTTGAGGGAAAAGGACCTAACCAGCCACGGAGGCTGGAAGCTAGGCTTGAGAGGGCTGTGTGTAACAAAGTAGCATGGCCTCACTCTGAGGCCAATGCTGAGGGGCCGCGCCATGCCACCTGGTGGGCAGACCCGGGTACGGCACAACCTGCCCGCCAGGAGTGCAGAGGTGAGACAGGAAGAGGAAATATAAAATCCAGGACCTGTAGCTCAGTCAGAAGAGAGCCACAGGAGAAGAAAGACATCTCCTGCCCCTGCTCTGCTGGTGGCAGAGTTTGGCGAGAACTCTGGCTGTACTGAGGACTCCCCTGACCCACTTAATAACCCAGACACCAAGAAGCTGCTGGGACTTCCAGCATACCCCAAAGCATACCCCAAAGAGGCAGATGACAACCCTTCGAGGCAGGTGCATTGTGAAAGGGGTGGAGGAAGTAGCTGAGGGGTTGCCGACCACAGTCTGGCTGTGCTTGTGCCTGAACACTGGTCAGTGTGTTTCGGCTGGAGCCCCTCAGACCCAGTGGTGGAATGCTCTGCCACTGCTAGGGCCTTGGGCTGGGTAGCAGTGGAGTCAGGATGGCCCGTGTCACCCTCCCCTTGCCACCCTACCCCAGGTGGCAGCTTCACCACAGCCTGTGAAGCCTCTGTAGTGCTTGATCCCTTTGCCTGTGAGCCCTGGACTTTGATTATGCTCATCCACAACATGATCCTGAGACTGTATTTGGGGCTCATCTTCGCCTGAGCTCCAAGACTGTACTGCTTGGTGCCCCACCCTGCCTGAAGGCTGGGGGCTATAGACTGCTTGACTGCCCACCTTACCTGAAGGTCTGGGCTAAGAGAGTCGTGGAGAGACTTTCTGGCTATAGGCCAGTCCCTAACTGCTTAATGCCCTGCCCTGCCAAGGAGCCTGGGCCTATAGACTTCGGAGTGGCTGCCTGGTTACAGACCAGCTTCTTAACTGTTGGTTGTCCCACCCTGCCTGAAAGGCCAAGCACCTAGACTGACATGAGCCATTTCCCCTCCCCTTTGTCTCTGGGGACTTTCCATACTGTGGATTACGAAGAGGCGTGGCCTCCTTACAAGGCTGATCTGTTACAATAACCCATTACTTGACTGGACATAATTACTGCTATTTTAGAGAGCAGCAAGTTGTTTACTTTTCTGTTTTAAAATGGTTCTTGATGCCTTTTTCTTTTTCTTTATTGATGTGCTGCAGATTTATGGCAGCAATTCTTCCTAATGCTAATAGAAATTGAGTATGTAAAACATGCTTAAAACAGACAGGTAGCATTAGAATGAAAGATGAAAATATACATCCAGATGGTTTGGGGGTTATTTATTTATT
Organism: Mesoclemmys tuberculata; assembly: GCA_007922155.1. Classification (NCBI taxonomy): domain Eukaryota; kingdom Metazoa; phylum Chordata; order Testudines; family Chelidae; genus Mesoclemmys; species Mesoclemmys tuberculata. The sequence continues at coordinate 50,116,423 of ML675610.1, read as the reverse complement.
TACTGATTCACCCTTGGTATTTTTAATTAGAGACCAACTTTGCACATACTTTCTCTCAAATTAAAGGATGACTGACTTACATACACATTTTTTCAAATTTTTTATTCAGGCGAAGTTACAACAAAAATGAACATACTACAGCGTACATTACTCATTACATATTCAGGATCAGTTTAATATTAAAACAACCTGGCTAAAGATTTCTGGCTTGCTGTTAGGGGCACTCTGATCTCCTGAGTATGCTAAAAAGAGTGACCAAATTTCGAAATACCTGTCCTCTTTATGGCACTTCTCTTGTATACGTACTTGGGGTGAAAGCTTTTCCATTACAAGGATTGTCCATCTTTTACTATACCACAGTTTCACAGGAGGAGAAGTCACATTTGCTGCTAACAATTCAAAAGAAATTAATTTATTGTTCTGTTTAAAAGGTAGACCCTGTACTAGAGCATTAAGTAAGCAGGTCAGAAGATCTCAAGGAAGCTGATCATAAGATGAATCTAATAATGTCCTCCCAAAACTGTCTAATTCTTGGACATAACAACCACAAGTGTAAGTATGTTCCCCTCTCCCCGTAACCACTCCAACAGAGTGCCTCTATTTATCAATTGCCAGGAGTTTTTTGCTTTTACAACTGTGGCCCCCAAACCTTTTGTCTCATGCCTCCCCCCTTGCCAGTAATAAAATGTGTTTGCTTCCTCCTCCCCACCGAGGCCAGTGGCTGAGAGCGGGGATTGAGAGCAGGGGCTGGCAGATGAGCTGTGGCTGGGGCCTAGGGCAGAGCGAGGGCTGCAGGTGGAGGTGGTCCTGGGTGGCAGTCCCCTACTGCTCGCCCATGGGGGCTAGTCTGAGCCCTGCCCTGCCCCCCTGGATGTTTGTCTGCACCCCACCAGGGGGGCACTCCCCACAGTTTGGAGACCACTGTTTTACACCTATCAAAGCTTCTCATGAGATCATCTAGTCCAGTCCTCTGTACCTGGAAGGACTAAGCATTATCTAGACCATCCCTGACAGGTGTTTGTCTAACCTGCTCTTCAAAATCTCCAATGATGGAGATTTGACAGCGTCCCTAGGCAATTTAATCCAGTGCTTAACTACCCGGACAGTTAGCAAGTTTTTCCTAATGTCCAGCCTATACCGCCCTTGCTGTAATTTTAGCCCATTGCTTCTTGCTCTATCCTCAGAGGTTAAGAAGAACAATTTTTCTCCTTCCTCCTTGTAACAACCTGTTACGTACTTGAAAACTGGCCTTATTGTACTTGAATATGGCCACACAGGACTGTAGATTTTATGGGGTCCATATTCCAGGAGACCGGGCCTAGTCCCAATGGACTAAAAAGACTGCATTTCAAGATACCCAAACCCAGGAGCATATAAAGTACTATGCAGTTGACTCAGCTCCTTCCTCATTTGTCTGGCCTGCAGAACACGCTCACTGCCATAGCTAGCTGAATCTTAACTCCTGTGAGTACCATCTCTGATGCTCACATCTTGATCATTTGTTTTTTCCATTGTATGTTTTGGAAGTTTTGTTGTGGATACACAGACCTGACTTCACAGATGTGCAGCAAAATCTAGGCCTAGCCCTAACAGTAACAGCATAATAAAATCAGAATATTTGAAGTTATAGATTATTATTATTCATTATATGTATTAACATAACATCTAGGAGCTCTAGTCATGTACCAGGACCCCTCCGCATAAGATGTAACCACAGAACAAAAAGATGGTTTCTACCCCAAGAATCTTACAATCTAAATCATCTCCCATTTGATGATTATAAACTCATTCACAAATCACCAATTTAAGGAAAGAGAAATTGATAAATAAGTTAAATGATTCATTTAAGGCCATGTAGTGTGTATGTGGCAGACTCAGGAATGGAAGCCAAATTATCTGGCTTCCGGGTGCTATTCAGATTCAGTTCTGAAATAGTGTACATTCTGGTGAAAAAAAGATGGAGCAAGGTCCATTTATTTAATATGTGGTAGAATTAGGGGAATGAATAACATACAATATTGTTAATTAGATAAAGAACCTTTCATTTCCAGGTCTTCTGTAGTCATTCTGACTTATGTGACTAAGCCATTAAAAGTTGTTACTATCTGAAAGCTTGTTGGTGTTTCATGTAAAATGGGCTGGGAATTTCAGTCTGTTTGTTAGTGAAAAGGTGCTACATCTCATTAAACACTCACTGGTACCCATGTTGCCAAAGGAGTGACAGATAGTATGGCCATGAAGAATGAATGGTCGGTCCCTCACCTGGGATAGAAATTTTCACTGCCACTGTCCAAGTTATACAGGACTTCAGGCTAAGGACTTCAGTTTGAAGTGTGAGTCTGTCATTTTTTACAAGCATTAAATTCACTTTTTACAACAAAACACTGGACAGTACAAGGTGTAAGAACCTCAAAACTAATGCAACAATCTCTTTTCTACATTTTTCCCATTCTGAAATGAAAATCCCATAGAAAGGAAAAGAAATGACTCAACATCCAGAAAACATAATATAGTAACATTTTAATTTGATTATTTCTCTGCTTAGAACAAATACTTCCTTAAAATTATTTGTTAACTATTGACTAAGTTATGCTGGAGTTTACAGTTGTTATAGGGCATTCATTGTTTGCTTATGTGTTTCATTAACTGTTGAAAAAGCAAATTAGAGAACAGGGCAATGCTGAGGGAGGGAAAATCCCAAAAGAGCTAGCTGACATCTCTGAAGTTTTGATTAAATCAGAATAAAATATTTTCTGAGGAATTAATTTTCCAGTGTACAAAGCACTAAGACTTTCAAACACATCAAAAATGACCTCTCACACACTCAAGTTTCCTTGGTTTATATTGTTTGCAGAGAAATGGCAAATAATAATGTCTTTCCCTCCCACCCCCCATTTCAGCAAGGTGGAGTCAGAAAAGAGGTACGATTATATGACAGCGTGTGTACTTTATCTGAGGGCAGAAAACTTAAAAACATTAAACTGATTTTAAAAACTAATCACAAGTAAAAAGATAAATTGACAGAAGCATGACAGAATATATGCTAAGATGTGTATCATGATGTTCCTATAGGTGGAAATTGAAATGAATTGTAAGAACCAATGAAGCATCAGAGAGATGGCTGACTATAAATCCTAGGCAGTGTCCGAAATGTGTCAGCCTCCAAGAAACATACACTCTGATGTTACCTTTCCCATTTACAAGTTGATATACAGAGAACTGATGTGTAGAGCCTTGGGTTAATTTGCATGTCACTGTTTACTTCCTCTTACCACTCCCTGCCCAGCTCTATGCAATAGGGTGTCAGCTTTTTTCTACCTACATAACAGGCAACAGTGTTAATTTTTTGATAACTTCCTAGTAATTACATGACCCTTAAAGTGCTCCTTTGCAGGATCCAAAGATAACCCCTCAGCTTGAGTGTGAATCTTGTCTCATTTGAGGTTGGCACATAGTTATTAGCTTTCCCTTGGCTGACAGATGTAGTGGGCGACAGAAGAACAAGAAAAACACAAAAAGGAGGGAGTATGAACCAACACTTTTTAATCTAAGTAAAATACAAAAGAAAAGGTTGTGTAAAATCTAAAAATGTATAGCTCAATTTCAATACATCAGTTATCTGTACAGGGTTTTCTTCAAGCTACATAAATCTTCCTATTGGTTAAAGGAAATACAACAACATGTAATCTACACTTATAATTTTCAAACTGTGTTTGCTGTGTGCCTTTCACCAGGATTAGTACAGTATATCACATCACTGTGCGGGAGGTTTGGGGTAGGAAGTCACCTTGGCTATGTTGCTTTTTTGGATGCTGAAATGCTGACATCATATTAAAAAACTGTAATACTGGGAATCCTCTCCAGGAGTGTCTGTATGAGACCCACCATTTTGAACCTATCCTCTGTCAGCCAACTTCTGGAGCAACACTGGTGGTATTCAAGACCACACTTTGAAGATGTGACAGCAGGTTGTACCCTCTTTGTCCAAGGTATCACTGCTGTTGAAGTGGAAAATGAAGGGTGTAGAGAGACTGCTCATAAGAGAGAAGTCAGAGAAACCTACAATTCACACGTCTTGAAAGATACCCAGCACCAACCAAATATGCTACAGTTTTAAACTTAAAATATATGCAACCTGCAGTTTGGCATTTCTCATAGCATTATATTCATGATCAGATGATAGCAGCTAAGCAATAACATTTATTAAAAGCTGAAACCAGAATTTAACCTAGAATCTGAGTTAAGATCAAGGTATTTAAAAGAACTAGATTTCCACTTTTTAAACATTAACCAATAGGATATAAAGTCAGATTTCTCTCTCTCTATCAAAGGTCATGGACAACTTGTAGCGCTATTTTTAGTCCATCTACCTATTACTGTAGCTGTTCGATTATCACAGTAGTGCCATCCATGAGTGTGGTCTCACAGGATTTCAGCATTCCTGGTTATTTCCTATGGAGATTACAAGGCTGCAAACATTTTCTGTGTTGAATCAATGTCTTGTAGTGCTGCCCAATGCTGCTCCCATTATTAATGCTTATATATATTTAATAGAGCTATAATACAGCACGCAAACTTTGATTTTATTAGTCCATGATTATAGCACCTAGAGCTCTCAATTAAGATCAGGGCCCCACTGTGCAGAGCATTATACAAACACATAATGAGAGACAGCCCCAAGCACCAAAACCCCTGCAGTCTAAACAGAGAACACCGATAAAGAATGGGAGGGATATCAAGGCTCAGAGAGCTGAAGTGACAAGCAAGTTAATGGCAAAACTAGGAATAGATAGCCCAGGCCACCTGGCCTGCACTATACCTGCACTATAGGTTCCCATGTAGTGCTCCACCTACTAGACCATGTGCTCGCTCTGATTCTTAGACACTTTGTGTTGCACTGTTATGTGCTACAGATTAGAATGTTGTCTCTTTTCTTGGTACAGCTTTACAAGTTAAGTGCTCTTGTTCAAGCGTTTAATCACAAGCCAAGTTCCATATTTATAAATCATTTCCCCCCTTGTATTGATTAGTATTTGTGCTTTGTCTCTGACCTTAACTCAGTGTTGCCCATCAGTGAAGTTGGCATTTTACAGACAGAAAAATGTCCATTATTAAAGAATGCTAAAGATTCTTTTTAAAATAATAAAAATATGGCTTTTTTTTTGACCATATAACTTTGAACCAGCCACATGAAGGAGTAGTGTCAGCTGGACATATAGTTTTAGCCACATTATTTTCCTTTATGCTAAAATAAATAGTTTGGCTAATGCTCTATGCTTCAAAGTGTCTGCTCTAGAGATTGGGACTATATCAAAAACCTGGATCTGAACACCCCCTTTGAAGAAATTTGGATGCAGATTCCAATTCATAGTAGAACACTTCCTTCTCTGCTATGCTGAAATGTGGCCTAGGATTCCAACACTCCTAAAGCTGGGAGAACCTCAGATCTACAAACAGAACAAAACTTCATGGTTCAGAAGAAGTCTATTCCCAAATATCCAGGGAGTCTAGGAGTATTTACACATTTGTCTTCCATCAGCATTAATGAAATTATTTCTGTCAATCCACTGTGTAGCAATTAGGAAATAGACACTAAATTTCCAAATGCAAGTCTGGTCCTGCTCTCCATTACACTGGTATGAATTGAGTAACTCCATTAAGGTAAATGTAATTACACCAGTGTGAGAGCAAAACCTCTGTGCCTGATTATTTTTCTGTAACTTGGCAGAGGATGGTTTCTCCCTCCCCAGTGGTGTGAATAGCACACTCACATCAAGAGAAACATACATTCTAATATCTCCCCCTTTCAGTGTATAAGGGAGTCCAAATAAAAAAATCTTTCCTTTTCTTCAACCCCACTCCTATCCAGCACTGAAATTAAATACAGTGACTGCTGACTGATTGATCACCACGTCCTTCTTCCTGTTTTTATACAAACCATCTGGGCTTGGTAGGTTAACAAGCCTAAGATGCATTTAATCACCAGCCAATTAATCCCTCCCTATCTGGTTACAACCCCTGGCAGACTTGACAGGGAAACTAGAAGTTTGGGCTTTGAATCTATGTAGTGACTCCGGTGTAGCTCATTGTAAATTAAATATAGGGGGAAGAACATTTAGGTTATTGGAACAATTGGGATAAATCTTAAGGGCTAAATTGTGGCATTAAGCAACATCTTGTAGTAAGGGACAGAGTGGAGATGCTCCTTCCTGGTGGGAGCTCCTGAAATCAGAATACCATAGGAACCCTTGATGAACATGTCCGTTGTATTACCCTTAAAGAATGTGTGGTTGATATTCTGTTGCTTAGAGTAGAAATGAGGGGGGGTCTCCTCTAGGGGAGTTAAATACCACACTACTTCAGGGACAGTCTTTGCTCTCATAGGGCACAAGAGCTACCATTGTACTGAACCCTACACAGGACATTGGGAAGACTGGTCCTCAGCTGCACCCTTTCAGAATTGGGTGCAACTGAGTCCAATGTCAACACTATTTCTTCAATTTTTAGTTATCAGCCACGCAGGGCCTATTTTATACTTGGATCAGATGCTGAACTAGCATTCTACAAACTGATACACTGTCCACTTCCATAAGATTTATTTTGAAGGCTCAGAGTATAGCAGCAATTGTGAGCAGTCTACATTGTTGTATTGTCACTGAGCTTTATTCACATCTGTGAAATTTAAATATACCTTACAGGGATTTCATCTAGGGCTTGTTGTTGTCATTGTTATATCAAGCTTGAAAGAAAACTTAGGGGCAAACCTTCAGCTTATATAAATTTGCCTATCTCCAGTGAAGTCAATGAACAATGTACACCAGCGGCAGCCCTGAGGATTTAACAAAACTTGTTGCTTCTACATTTTAATTCAGTGGAAAAATAACAACTGGTGTACTCCATGGAAACAATGGGGGTTCAGTTCTAAGAGGTGCTGAGAGCATTCTCAAAGCACTCTGCATCTCGCAGGATCATTTCGTATATGTTCCATTTACTGCTATTTGTAGGCCTGTGCACTTCAGGCATTATTTATCAAGAATAAAAAAACCACTAATTAATTAACACTAATTGCTCATTTAATAGTAGCTGACTAAATGATATTAAATGAAATTTAATTAATAACATTCCAATCGTGTTGATGTTATAGAGCTGAACTAGTGGAATTACAGTTGTGCTTGATGAGTGGCTTCAGACACAAAACTCCTATCTTCAGTCGTTCATAGCTCAGGCAAAAGGTTTCTTTCTGGCTGGAACGCGTCACAGTTGGTCTGAATCATACAGCAATTTTTTTTGTCAAGTCTGACAACTTTTGAATCTCAGGGAGGGAAAAGAAAATTCTGAAGTCAAGACACACTGAAAAAAATCAGTGTTATAGAACTACAAATTTGGTTGTGATTAGTTTGTAAAGGGGAACTGCCTGCTCATAAAATCCAAAACAAGGCTTGAGAAATGTTTATAGACTTAAAAGTCGAAATAATGGATTTTATCATGAATTTTTAAAATAGTGTTTGCTTCTTCATCTATATAATGAGCTTGGGCTGCAAACTTTCATTGTCTTCCTTCAACTAGTGCTGATATTGCAAACACCGCAAATTGGAAGATTGCTACCAAATTTAGTGGCAATAATAGAAAATCAGGCTTTAGAACACAAAACAACCCAAATGCCATGAAAAGACCTCATGTGGAAATATCAGGAAGACATTTGGAAATTTAAGCTTTTTTTCTATAAAATTAAAAAATCACAAACTATTATTATTATTTACTGGTATTATCAGAGTGACTGAGAGCCTTAGTCATGGACCTGGTACCCCCTGAACTAGGTTCTTTTAACTGACCCAGTTAAGACATTTGGTAATATTCACACACATTTTTAAGTACTAAGGTCTGGATCCACAAGGATTCGTTTGAGTCTTTATTCTTTAAGTTTCTCCCTGTAAAGGAGGGGCTAATGTTATTTGTAGATTTTAGATCAAAGATCAAAACCTTTTGTTTATAGGCTTTAAAGAAGAACCACTACAAACATTAACTGACATTCTCCTTTAGGTTACTACCTAGCACTTTGAGACCAAAATGCTAGAGATACCAATTTCAACAAAAATGGATTTGTTATCGTTTTCATAACGTGGGGACAATCACAAATTTGACTTTTTCCCCATCCTTAGAAGTCCAGTTCTGTTCTGCTGCTCACCCAAAATTGCCACTCACTTCGCTGTGAGTTTGGGTGCACAAGGAATTCAGAATCAAGTACTTATTGAGATTCCCAGACGTACCTGCAACCTCCCTTTAATTTTGTGCCACTCCTTGAAAGGATACACCGATGCACCACTCTGCTTCAGTTCATTTGTAATGTCACTATTACTAGTTTAGAGACAGAAAATCACTGAGACTCGCTGTTGTTCAGCAACAGCGATGAATAAAGCATCTTAGGCCTGCCTTAGCAGAAAAAAAAAACGCTGAGCCTTTTGCAAGACACAGGTCCCAGTTGGTGCCATGCCTATTTCATGGAAATGTTAGCTTTTCATAGGAGTTAAAATCTTTCCATAAAAACCTATCTGTGGCCCAAAGTTGTGGCGCTGTCCAAGAGGCTGAAACTAGAATCCATGAGCACTGTGCCACTTTAAATTATTTAGCCAGTCTCTTCTCTTCTTTGTTGCCTGCAAGAGTTCCTCGCACACTAGTGCTCTCCCCAGCAGTCGTGGATTGGAGCAGTGAAGAAGGCAGGGGTTTGGAAGGCCATTTTAGGGAATGCATTTTTTGTTGGTATTTAAAAAAAAATCATTTTCAGTACAAGGATCTACAATAATTTAATTGAGGTTTTAAATCCTCATATGCATGGAAATTCAAAATTAAGATTCCTAAGAAAATCATCTCTAGTGTGTAACCATTGTGAGTGCTGATCTTGCAGTAGCTTATATGCAGTAGTTTTGAATGCTTAAGGGATGCTCTGTCAACAGGATTTTTCATGGCTTTAAATCTAAAAAGCACAGTGAAACACAAGGAGTGCAAATCTAGATCGATTAAAACAAAATAAAATATTGATACAATCGTTGTGACATGACACCATTAAGTTTTTTTTTACATCTCCATTGATGACAATGCTTAATAAACAGCCACTAAAAATTTACTTGAATCCTATGAATCATAAACACTTATTGATTCTGAATATTTTGTGTTGGGGGTGTGTGTGGAGGAGAACGCTTAGACAGTTCAGTGGAAGAAGATAAATTTATAAATTAGAGAGAGCACAGGTATAAATAGATACAAAAATTAACATTGGACAGGAGCTTATTCAATTATCGTGAATATTAATGACTAAATTAAAGAAGATGTATGTAGGGTGTCAGGGATCAATGTAATTGTTAACACCAACTATCACTTAAAACATAGTTCTAGTGTTTCAGCACATAGGAAACATAGTTTTTTTGTTACATATGACATATTGGCTGGAGGAAGGACTTTGATAACTCAGTCTAAATAATATCACTGTGAAAGAGAACACACCACAAACAACAAGAAAGTGAAAGTTTTTGGAAACTTGTCTCTTGGCAATCATTGGTCATGACATTCTGACCAGATAGCAATGAACTGTCCTGCAGTTCAGGGACAAGAAGTCGACATGCAGGAAATAGATGTCTTACAGTTTAACTTTCTATCCAAAGTTAGTGATTCTTTCACTCTGTTTAGCTTTGCTGCATCAGGTCCTTGCCTATGGTACATTCACCTTCATTTTAGTCTCAAGTGCCATTCACTCTCTACTAACTTATCTTTATGTTGTATCTTTATTGCAGTAGGTGTGCGAACACCAGATGGTATGTTTTATCAAGTTCTGCAACTTTTCACTTTGCATCCAGTAAATTGTTGACATATTGGACTTGCTGCTCTGAAATCTAGCTCCCAATGTCCCGATTCTCTAATCTAAGAAAATTTTCGGTTTCCAGAGGACGACCTACTTTATGTCAAAAAACTTTCAATATTTTGAAATCTGCATGCATAAATTTGGGTCCCTAAGTCTATACTTGCACACTAATATAAAGTTGGCCTGATTTCCAAAGGAACAAAGCACCTCTTGCTCCCATGGATTTTGGTAGGATTTGTGAAAGATCAGCAATTCAGTATATATCGCTCAGTGATTTGTGAAGAAGCAGGATTATCACTGTCACCACTTGTAGGTTGTAAATCTTTACAGTATGATAAAAATGGAGCAACCTATTCAATGAATGGATTGGGGAAGATGTGATATTTTTGAAAGGTAACTGAAAGCCAGATAATTTTTGATGATTCTGCAAAATGGGGAAAGAATGATTGCTGTTCTCCTGTTATTTATTTTTGGCATCAGTGACCTAGTGGTGAAAGTCCTACAAATCTATCTATCTCATTATTCATAATTTTTATAGCAATACTGTGGTTCCTACCATTTTATGAACAAGGAACATGTCAGGGGCCTGCCTCAAAAGAGCTTACAAGATAAATTAGATGTTACGTAGACAAAAATGAGGGTAAGATGGATAATATTAAACAATGATTATTTATATAAAGTGAAGCACTTCCCATAGGACAGCTAAATAGTCTGACTTAATAGCCCAGTGGTTATGGTACACCTGGGATATAGGAGATCCAGGTTAAAGTCTCTGCCCTGTCTCATATGAAACAAAGTTGCAGATACCCCCTATCTGATTTCTATTTTAGGCATCTGACGAAGTGGGTTGCAGTCCACGAAAGCTTATGCCTGCAGAAATTTGTTAGTCTTTAAAGTGCTACAGACTCTCATTTTTGTCATATGGAACAGAGACTTGAAACTAGCTTTCCCACATCCTATTTGAGTACACTAAGTCCTTGGCCGTTGTGCAGTGG
>ML675610.1:49979037-50105175 GCA_007922155.1 Mesoclemmys tuberculata | reverse complement strand
TCCCTTCTGACCTATGAGTCTATGAGTCTATGAGTGTCCTGATGTGACATCTCCAAAATTTTGCATGGGATGGGAAACCATTTCCCACTCAGCTCTAGAGACTAGCTGTTAAAGAACGGTTTAGCACTGGAAAGCAGAGGCTGAAGTGGAGGTTGAATGAGAGTGCTGATTCTCAGCAGGGGAATTAGAAGTCAGACTAGTTACTGGTGGAGAGATTTATAGTTGGTTGGTGGTGAGCCAGGGCTGATGGGGACAAGCAAGGAATGGCCCAAATGGGAGTGGAGAACGTGCAGTCTGTCTGAGAGATGAAGGAATGAATGTATGGAAAGAGCAGGATAGGTGATTTCTTAAGGTGGTGGTGTCCTTGCTTACCTTTCCTGATACAGCATATGCTCACTATCTTAAGTCTACTGGAACTTATGATCCACTTTTTCCTCTAACTTTATTCGGGTAGGACTGCAGTATCTGAATGGTGGGCAGGTATGTATGGGACCTTCTCCTTTGCCACGACAGCACAGAATTTTGTGCTGATCCACACTCCAGTCAGTAGACTTTGTGAAAGCAAGGAGCCCTCCTGTTCCCTTCAGCAACATATTAGTAGCTGTAAAGCTGGATTCTGCAATTGCTTTCCACAGTGTCCTCACCGTCTTGTTGCTGCAGAAGAACCCAGCAGCATTTGGCCTGTGAAGACTGTTTAGATGACTTCCTTTAACAAAATGCTTTAACTTTCTTTCGTTCCTACTACCTTTCTATTATTACCAATTCTGTAGTTTCTCTTGCCTGATTTTGATTTTGATAATAAATCACTTAACGCATATAAAACAGATGGTACCTTTTGATACTCCCATAGGGGCTCAGGCTGGGTACTAATTGAAAATTCCCCTGGTGTGCGCAGAATTACACTTAGCTCTCATCGCCCACATAAGGGAAGAGTTTGCTCATTTGCATACATCAGAATCTCTCACTCATTAAAATGACTAGAGATGGGAAAGTCCCTTTGCCAAATTTCAGAAACACTTAAAGCTAATGAATTTTAATTTGGGCCACAGATCAGAGGTTTCCCAGATTTGTGCTATGCCTACGCCTGACAAAAATATGACTTTACTTCCTGGTTGCCAACTTATACTTAGTTCTTAGTTCCAAATAAAATGACCTCCTGGCATCAAAAGACACTTCCTTCCTACTTCATGGATTGGAAATAGTGTGAGAGCTTTTGTTTAATAAAGATCCCAGCCCATATAAGCTTTTTTCTATGTGTCAGTAAGTGTCTTGAAGGGTCGTAAATAGTGAGGAGTGAAAAACCAGGGAAAAGGTAGCAGCAAAGCAGAAAGCATTTGAAAATCGAAATTCTGTGAACTAGCAAAGCAAAATTAATCCTAGTGTCTTGTTACTTTTGTTGCTATAAGTGTAATGATATGTATCAGATATATTCATATATATCCTTACACTCACAGCAACAAAGGTAGCAAGACACTAGGATTAAACTTTGCTTTTCTAGTTTATATATATATATAATGTTCTTTAATTTGTGACTCTGGAAGTCTTTGGAAAGGGTCATACAGTTTCTTTTTGTGGGAGCCTATAAACTATGGCTTTCTATTGTGGTTTACTACTTGTACTTTTCACAGCAGTTGTTGCAGTGTGCTGCTGCTAACAAGTTTTATATGTATGTTTTATATATATATATATATGTGTGTATGTGTATATATATAAAGCATGTAAGGGCAGGTGATATGCTCATGTGACCCTGGAACCCATCTTGGGCTGTTACTTTCCACAAACGGATGCTGCAAGCTGTGTTTGAAACAGTAAAACTCCATGCACATGGAAGAGGATATAAAAGATCCCAGAAACGTTTCCATCTTGCCCTTTTCCTGCCCTGGTTGTCTGGACTGTGGATTTACACTAAAAAGAGCATTTGCACTATGGAATGATAACCTTCTCATCTTTTGGAAGGTACCAGAGAGACTTTACAAGCCAGCAGTTTATTCCATCACTGCTACAAATCTGATATAAGGACTTTGCAACTATTTGTATGTATACGACCTATTAACCACTATTAACTCTCTTCTTCTTGCATTTTATTATTAAACCTTTAGAGTTTAGTTACTAAAGGGTTGACAGCAGAGTGACTATTGGGTAAAATCTGAGTTGGATATTGACCTGGCTGTGTGGCTGATCTCTTGGTATCAAAGAATACTATGTCTGATTAAATTGGTTTTCAATAACCACTCATCTTAAAGTCCAGTGTCTAAGTGGTAAAACAAGGGCTGGAATGCCTAAGGAGATTGCATTTTTTACCAGTGTGCTGAGACAGACGTTGACTTTTGTTACTGTCTTTATATGACATAAGGATAGAATAATCACCAGTTTAGGAGTGAATCTGCCCTTTTTCTCAGCAGTTTGCCCTGAATTTGGCATCCTCAGCTGTGGCCCACTGAGGCAAAGTGACAGGCTCCTATCTGCATTTCTAGGTTCCTAAAAACTTTATATCTGGCCCTTGGTGTCAGTGAGAAATCCATGAACTCCCATAAACTAGGACTGAATTGACCAATAATAAGTGCAACTTCAACTAAAGGACACTGCACTGTGCCTGTAAACTCTTCAATGTGCTTTATTTTGGTCACCAGTATCAGCTCTGTCTTGCTTGAATTCACCTTCAGCCAATTGTTTCTTCACTCATGAGCTGATCTTGTTCAAAAACTGGGCCATCTTGGTGGCAGTGATGTGGTTGTATGTGCTGAAGGATTGGTATATCTGCGTGTCATCTACTGGCACTTGAGTCCATGGTCATCTCACCAGTTCATCTTGTGGCTGGAAGTAGGTGTTGAATACACTCAAAGAGAGAGCATTGATGCTTGTGGGACTCCTCATGTGAGAGGTAAAGAGGCAGAAGTACAATTTACTAAGTCTTCCCTTTGGGTGCATCCCTACAGGAAGTATTAACCTATTTTAGCCCATGGACCTCTATTTCCTCTCTCAGTCAGGACAACTATGCCTATCTTAGGGGCATTATATTGCTACCCAACATCATAGTATCTGAGAACCCTGACAATTACTGCAATAGCAAATATTAAAGAGTAATAATAACTGGATAGGAAAATCATAATAAAAGCAATACAGTAGAACCTCAGAGATATGAGCACCTCGGGAATGGAGGTTGTCCGTAACTCTGAAAGGCTCGTAACTCTGAACAAAATCTTATGGTTGTTTTTTCAAAAATTTACAACGCAACATTAACTTAAATACAGCTTTGAAACACTCCTATGCAGAAGAAAAATGCTTCTTTCCCTTTGTTTTTTAGTAGTTTACGATGAACACAGCACTGTACTCTCTTTGCTTTTTTTTTTCTCTGCGGCTGACTGATTGTGAACTTCTGGTTCCAAATGAGGTGTGTAGTTGACTGATCAGTTCGTAACTCTGAGGTTCTACTGTAATCTTATAAATATATTAATAGTTCTTTTTCCATTCTATAACATATAAAGAAAGACCAATAGTAATTATCTTGTTTACAAGCATCAAATTATTAGCAGAAGACAATTAAGAATGTCCCTCTGGCATTCTCACTCTCTCTCAGTGCAAAATATTTGAAACTAAGCAATTAAGGAAAGATACAGTAGCTAATGAGGTAATGATTTTCCCTATTTGACCATCCCAGATGTTTAAAATTCACTTCAAAATGTACTAGTACTTTAATTAATAGTCCAAATCAAGCTAATACATTTATGGAGATTTCCACAATTGCTGAATATCCAGCAGGAAAGAAAAAGTACCAAGATATCCACCTCAATTTTTCCACCTCACTGACTGAACACTTAGGATAAGATTCTGATCTCACTTGCAGGTTTAATAACAGCATAATGCTATTGATATCAATGGAGTCACTCCTCATTTACACTGGTGTAAGCATTAAGCCAAGTTGCATAGGAGAATAGTGCTTTGGTTATCCAGTTCATAAACCTGCCTCAGGCACCAGCTAATAGCTGATGTCTCAAAAGAAGGTGAAAATCCTCAATAGCAAACAAACAAAATCTAAGGGGGTGAGGTATCTCTTCCTGGATCTTCCCTCCCCCTCCCACCTCCTCCACACACACACAGACGATCAACTTAGGCCTTGAAAATTCAGAATTGATTTTCTTTGTGTTGTTGTCTAATTACGTGCTCCAGCATAAGCTTTCACTTTCAGATGCCTTACTTCCTTGCTTTATTATGTTTTTAAAAGACAATAGTAGTAACTAAATTCAGGCACACTCCCAGGAGTCCAACCAAAATCCAATCATAGCATTCATGCTAGGTTAATAAATGAGCTCTTTATATGATGTGAAGTTTCTGTTGCTACAACACAAGTGAAGTGAAAAATGAAGGGTATATAAAGACCAAACACAGTTAGCTATGACCAATGTCTATTTATGAATTAATTGTTATTATATGTATTACAGTTCCACGTAGAGGTCACCCAACATCGAGCCTCATTGTGCTACACACCATTCAAACACACAGGAAGAAACAATCTCCACCCCAAAAAGATGACAACGGGTGTGAGAAATGTAGTATTATTTATCTCTATTTTACAAATAGGTAACTGAGGCACAGAGAGATAAAGGCCCAAAGCCACAGTGTAAATTAGGATCCAAAATACTTTTGTGAATCTAATCTAAGTGACTTGCCCAAAAACACACAAGAAATATGTGGCAACACTGGGAATTGAATCCAGCCTTCCTGAATAACAAGTGTGTTCACCTCTTCTTCTAGTTTCATAAAAGAGCCTTGCTTGGAATATAAGGAAAAAAGCTCCAGAAAAGACATTGAGAAGAACAGATGATATTCTGTGATATAATCTTTCACTTTACTAGCCTAAGTGAGTATTGCCTCTTGTTTTTGTTTGTTTGCGTCCATGTTTCTTTAAAGAAGAAACAGAATGTCTTGTACCTTTTACTCTGAACTTGTTTTCTATTATATTATTGATAATGTTTATAAATTTCTTTGTAAAAAAGGTCAACAGAAAATTAACACGGCGTGACTTTTTCATGGTCAAATCAAAAGGCACAGAGCCTCAAGTAACTTATCTTGTCATTTCTTGGCAAATATTTGGGAATATTTCCCAACTTCTCTCAAGATACCATTCCTCCATTTCCAAGCATTCCCTGTCGTGGTGTGAGGCTTGAACAAAGAAGCTCACTGGGGTAAGAGCTATAAAAACAAGTTGCAGTGGGAGAGGGAAGAGATGGAATCTGACATGAAGACAAGCTTTAGTTTTTTATTTTTAAACTCCTAGTAGAGTTTCATAGTATAGAGGTCACATTTCTGTCAGTGTTTTAGACTTGAAAAGGTGGAATCCTTCAGGAAAATATAGTCACTTACTGTCATATTCTTATGAAACACCAAAGGGGCAATATGAAGATTAAAAAAAAATGTTCAGCCATACTTACTCTTCTCTCAGCCAATGATGCAAGCAGCATCCTCACCTTTGATTCATGCAGTGTGTTTAAGTGCTTTCTATATCCTAGCAAATCACCTCAGTTAGACTCCATATGAGCATGGAGTCCCTTCATCAAGAGTCAGATAAAAATGCAAGCTTCTTTTTCTCACTGGGAGTGAAAGCTTTTCCTCTAGCTTTGATAACTTGGATAGTGGTATGAAAGACAGTAAGCTTCAACTGGAGAATGTCAAAGTGGAGACCACAAATACAGGTGTTGGCAGAAAACTGAATTTACCAGCTGAATGCTAATAATTGTGGTTATTTTGAACATAGAGTGTAATTATTAAGAAACATACCTTCAGAAATATCATCCTAAATGGTGCACAAGGCCTTCAACTTTAGGAATGTATTTATAGACAACCTTCCCATGTTTAAAGCCGGCAGAGTGAGGATTTAGGTTGTGTCTGTGCACTACTGTGGGCAGTCATAAGCCCTGGGGAGCCATGATAACTGTGCTTTCTGACTTTATTATTATTCACATTCATTAGGGCCTAATGATTAACCAAGAAAGAAGCCTCTTTTTGGCTTGTACACATGGCAGGAGGGCAGGTACAAGAAACAAGAAAGACATTGTCTAAAACATATCTACAATGCAGAGCACAAGATAGGAATTTGCTACCTTATAAAAGTGTTTTCCAAGTCAGTACTAAAGATACCTAAAGTGATGGGTAACTTATATGGAGAAGGCTTTTATTTGGGGTCAAAGTCAGCTACTAAATCGGGGGTGATTTGCCTTGCTCTTTCTCCAATTTCAGTGGAGTTACACCATTGGTTACCTTGGTGTAACACCACTGAAATTAATGGTGTTATGCTGGCAGAAAACTGGAGGAATTCAGTGGCCTATCAGACCCTTTAAATGAATTAAGACTTTCTACAGAGATAATGCATCCAGAAAGATTTCACAACATTGGAAAAGAAAAACGGCTCCAGAATTTTTCTTTCAATGTGGGAAAAGAAGGGGAGTTGCTAGTGACTTGGTACCAAAGTTGTTACTGTTGTGGCAGTTTTTTGTTTTTGTTTTTTGTTAAATTTCAGCCTACACTGAGTAACTAAAGCTACAAATCCTGTATTTTTGGATACAGATATGTTCTACTGCGGTCGAATTTGTTCAGGTACCTCTGCTTTGTATCTACCCTATTTTCCTTCTGTTAGTGCACATGTACCAGCAATAGAAGAAAATAGCATTCTCTTTCTGATTTGATTTTGTTTTCTCTTAATAGGGCTGTTTACTTGCGTCATACTCTAAACAGCTTTATTTTGTGTTCTGTTATGCAGTATCTTTTATTGTGGTGTTTGTCTATATTTGGGTAAGTTTCCTCTTTTCCAGGCAATCCATTGTCCCTTCATCTGTATGGCAGTTTGCTGCCTACTCTTTCCCAAAGATCCTGCATGGTTTACTAATAATCAAATGGGGCTGCCTCATGTTTGGAGTGCACGTCTTGCATTTATGTGAAATTGATTTCACTATATTTGGTTTTGTATCACACAGTTAAGTTAAGGGAAGAAAACCAACCCTAACCAGAATTTCTCCCAGAGCACCCAGAATTCCCCACAACAGTGATGCCCAGAATTTGTTGGGAAACTATACCAGTTTCACCCTGCTGCCTCTCCCAAGGCTCCAGCCTGAGTGACACAACTGTGTCTGTGCAGGACAAAGGCTGGAGGAATCCCTTCAGATTGCAAAGAGAAATCAGAGCCCCTGTGTGACCACTACTCCATTCTAAGGGCTGGAGACAGGGCAGACTGGTCTTCACAGCCGTTGTACATTCTTCTCCATGGGCAGAAACATTTTGTGTTACCACCAAACCTGAGGAAGGTCTGAGTATGGGAGTTGCAAGGTACATGGGGGAGAAGGAAGAAGAGTTCAGAATATTCTGGATCAACTCTTCAGCTAGTGGCAATTGGCCTGGCTCTGCTGAAGTCAATGGAGCAACTCTGATTTACACCAGCAAAGAATTTGGTCTAATACATGATGTCGAAAAGGACAAATATTAAAGAAAGTACATAGGATATAGTTTGGGGATGTTTGGTGTGCAGTAAAGTGGAAATACTGGAAAGTTGGAGGATAAAAGCCCTTTTTCTGTACTGATCAGAGAAGACTAATTAATTGAAAAGAACTGCCAAGAGGTCTGCATTGCTTTTTCCTCCCTCTACTCTTTTATTTAATAAGTGCTCTGACTACAGATTAATAATATGCTCCAAATAGAGATTAACATTTTATCCAATATTTATCATTTCACCTACTTTGAAATGGAAACTGGAAACACTAGTTAAATGGACTGAAAATCTGAAAAGTTGTCTAATTTCACTGTAACTGCTGTAACTTCTGGATCATTTATCTACAGTGTTGTTTGATACCTGCCATGTGCAGTTCTCCAGAGGGAAACAGATATCCCTACACCAGCCATTGTATTTTCTGCTTTTTTTTCAGTGGGGGGAAGAATAAATGAATTTGCTGTAAAACCCTCTAGATGCCAGTGCCAATTAATCTTGAATTTAGAGGCAAATCCTGCCACCTCATTCATGGTTGTCGAGGGCCCTGCCTGCTATGGAACACTATGTAGGGCAAGGGGAGGCGATATTTGGGAAGACCCACAGTAGGAGCAGAGTCCTGTATATTGTGAATTCAAGGGCTGTGGGTGTGTCCCCTGCTGGGACAAGGATGGGCTGGGAGAGGAATAGGGACAGGGCTGATGGAGCCATTAGCCACTTTCCCCTACGCAGCAGGGGAGTAGTAGCCGCAGTTGGGCCTGCCTTATTTTCTTTGCATTAATAGGGCTAGGATTAGGCATTTAAGGCATTTCTTCTTTCCTGTCTAAATCTACTGTCTCTGTAGGACTGACATCTGCCCCAAGTCAACTCATTTTTACCTTTTACTCCCATTTCCTCTTATTAAAAGATTTGTTCGGTAAGTATCCCAGCATGATGCCAAGATCCCCTTCTGCAGAACATCACTGCAAAAGCTCCCTTTAAAGTGCTAGCATTTAACAAGTGTATTCTATTTAGACCGATTTTATCATTTTCAAAACCTGTTGTCTGTGCTTAAAAACTGCCACTGGACTACAGCTATCGCTCCACATACTTTCAAAGGCGTAGCTTTTCTCTTGTGCACTGATCCAATCTCTGATTTCGAATCATAAGTAACTGTGAAGCACCTTGGGCCATGTTCTGTGGAGACCAGCTCTGGATTTACAGTAGCATTTCTGAGAGCAGAAGTCAGCTGCTTGTCTTACATAAAAGGACAAAACAGTCTAAAATGATTTGATAGCTCTCTTTAATAACAACATCACAAGGTTCCAGAACGCTATTGCACGCTTTCCCTTTTTTTTAAACAGCGGCTACACTAGTTTCATCTGACATAGAGAAGGGATAGGAAATCTCCTCTTGTATAAATTTCTGAAGTGAGCATATACTGGCATTTTTGAGATTTTTTTTCTAAGGCTATAGAGTGGGTGGCATTAAAAAGCAACATTTACCGTTACTATGGAGAAATATTAAAGTTCACCCCAGCATTTTATATGTTTAGAATAGGAAATACCAAAATGTTCTTTTTTTATTCACTGTGCCCATGGCACTGAAAGACAGCAAAATAACTGGGGGGTTTTTAATGTCGAAAGATATGGCCCTGTTGTGAATTTGCTGGAAACAAATAAGTGATGAACATGAAGGATCTGAGTTGCGGATCCTTTTTCTTTTAAGGTTGTACAGCTTTTAAGCATGAGAGAAGGAAAGAGTGAGCAAGAGAGTTTGCTCTCTTCCACTAAAACTGAGGAATCTGATAATGGTGAACCCTTAATGAAAAAATATTTCCTGTGTATATTGGTGTAACAGGCTGTTAGCTTTTAGGATTCTGCCTCAAGATGCACTACCCTTTTACTGACTCACCCTGTTGTCAGATACTAAGACGCTGCAAAGAGATGCTTAGTTATTTTATTGATTCATGCTGGCAGCCAGAACAGATGGGTCCTATCAACTCCTGCCCAGGAATTTAAAAGAATTTGAGCATCTTTCTGAGGCAGAGGGAACTATGCATAGGAACAGAAGGGGAGCCGAGCTCAAGAGAAAATGAAGGCTGATACTTCTGTTTTGTTGATGCTATTTAATTAACAATAATGGCAAACCCCAGGAAGGAGGTAATTTGGACTAAAGCTAAATGTGTGTGCACTATGTTGGTAGGTACGTGTAAACTCTCCTCGTGTTTGCAATGGGTTTGCTTATGCATATTGAGTATGGACATTTTGGGCTGTCATGGACCTCCAAGAAAAAGAGGGAAAGATGGGATGGTTTATCAGACTCTTGTTCCAGGGGTTATTCTGCTGACCTTGAGCCAACCACAGCTGCCCTCCATCTTCTCCTAGTCAAGCACAGGGAAGGAAGCAGCTGCAACAGTGTAACCCTACTTTTACCGTTTCCCCCCCTAACTGTGTGTACATGTATATAACAGAGGCAGCTTGTTTCTTCCATATGCCCTTCTGTTCTCAGGATCCTGCTGACTGTGCCACTTGTAGGAGACCTGCAAGCCTTATTTCAGAGGGCCGCTTTAAAAATTAAAAACAAACCACAAACTCAGAAATGTACTTTTAAAAAAACCCCACAACAAACCCAACTTTTTTAGAAATGGCCAAAAAGAAACACACCACAATCAAATCGAGCAAAACCCTTTGTCAAAGTGATATTTAAGGTCATGCACTTTTTAAAATCTTGCGATACAGAGACAAGGATGAATTTTCTTATCTTTGTTGCAAGACGTTACACGCCTGCAGGTTCAAACATCTCTGCAAACATGAACTGTTGCAGAGCGTACACAAGCTTGTTGACCCCCATTAAATTCTGTGCACTTGCTACTCCAGCTTGCTCTTACTCACAGTGCTATTAATGGTTTCTGCAGACTGTGGAAGGCTTTATAAACAACTGACAATGTGATGTATCGAAAACAGCATGCTGTATAGTAATAAATGATTGTATGTAGTGTTGTTGTAGCTGTGTCAGTCCCAGGATATATTCTGACCTGAAGGGGAGTTCTGTGTAAGCTTGAAAGCTTGTCTTTCTAACCAACAGAAGTTGGTTCAATAAAAGATATTACCTCATTCACTTTGTCTCTCTAGGTAGAGAGACAGATGGAATATATCTTGTAATATGTCACTCATTTGGGTTGTCCTGCATAGCTTCCAAATGGCGAAGATCTATATGCAGGCTGTCCCAAAAAGTGCCAATGGAGCCTTCTAGTAGCCTGTTTGTGGTGTCTGACATGTAGTATCTTAAAGAAAAAATTAAGAATTTTAAAAATGTCTTCCAAACTGAGCATATCAGGCACTGACCTCTGTTGAAGACGGTAAGCAGCTGCAGTGCTCACAGATGCACAGTATCTCCTTAGTCCCTCTCCTGAGGACAACACAATGTTTCAAATTGTGGTTTGCCCTGCATAAAAAGGGCAAGGTCAGAGAAGGCACCTCGCACCCTCTGACTTTTGTTCACCTGTGCAAAAACTGGCTGCAATGTGGCTATTTAGCTAAGATTATTTCTTGAGACATAAAAGTCTTGAGAAATAGAGATGAAGGCTTCCCAGGGCTGGAATTGTTCATGACGATATCCATCAACACTTATTGGTCTTGTTTTTAAAAAGCTGAATGTAATGTAAATTGAAAGTTGTCCAAAACAGATTCTCATTGTATTGTTTTATTCTTGTCATTTATATTAGACTAGACTCTCTGCCGATATAAAACATGGAGACAACCAAAGACTAATTAGGGGAAACAACTCATGTGTGTTTTTTTGTTTATTGGGGTTTTTTTTGGACTGGCTGGTGTCCACCCAGGTCAAAAGTTCCAGACTCATGTTGTTTGTTTGGAAAAAAAATGTTGTTCTTTATAAATGCTACTAAAACACTTACAAATAAAATCAAGACAACATATCACCAAAGCTAAGCTATTAATAATATTCAAATAAATGGTCCAATAAGTATCAAATAGAAGTCAAATCAACTAATTAGTCTTGATATTGGATTGGAATTCAATTGTTAGTACAAAAAAGATCAATCCCTATTACTTTTACGTAGGTGGCTGTTTGGTCAAATTACTAATATTTATTTATAGCCAAAATCAATATCTCATTTGAATTGTTAAGTAGCTTCATACTAAAACCAAGTTATCTAATGTCAGGATTACAATCTCAGACCAATTATGAGAGCTTCCCTCTTAGAATTAAATTGTTATGGGGTCTCTCAGGGCTTTTAAACACAGAACACACTTTAAGGAGGATCCTGATGAGAGACTATTTAGGGTGTTTGAAGCTGCGGAACATTTTTTTTCAGGCATCATCTCAAATGGCTTTATGGGGACACTCAGGCACACAGCCATACTTTCACTTTCTCACCCTAAAAATAAAAAAGTTGGGACATCTTCCATTAAATAATAATAATAAAAGAACAAAAGAAGGAAAAATGATACCCTAATGGTAATAGGGGGCTTTCAGACTTCTTCAGCTCTTGCCCCTCATAGGGTAGAAGCTGGAGCTGTAGACAAGGAGCAAGACAGTGATACTGCTAACACAGTGTTTCTTGCTATCAGGCCTCCTTTGGGTTCAGGGAGAGACTGGTAAAAAAGGCTGGAGTAGGCTGGCTGTTGTTATTTCCTCTTCCTAAGGTGATGAGTCCTGGGGATTCTGGAATGTAGGTTTTCCCTCGGATGGCTTCCTGAGCCCAAAATGAGACTTCTTAGAATTACCCTTTGTTCTTATGATTTGTGAACTTCACTTACTCTGCCTTTCAGCCTCTCTTTCCAAGGTCTTTGAATACGTTAGCAAGTTCAAATTAGGTCATTTTAGCAAGCCTCAACTTGGAAAAGTTCTGCTTAAATCAGCAATTTTAGACAGCTTTTGAAGTACCACAAACACAGAAACCAGGACCGTACAAAATATAAGAACTTTGGATGCATGAGGCTGCTTTTGAAGAAGCTGGCATGGTCTTATCCAGTTGGAAAGGTCTCTAAATTACATTGTATTACTTATTTATGGATATTTCAATATAAAATAAGCCTATGAAAATAGCTGATTGAACAATCCTATTAACCAAACCATTACCCAAACTTTATTCATCAGCAGAATTAAGAATAAGCTCAAGCTTATTCATCTGCTTTTGTTTTCTCTTCCTTTTTCTACCTTCTTCTTCTAGTCATAGGCTATAGGTCAATCAGCTCATCTTCTGGAATCTTCTGTTTGATAGAGAAAAAATAATTTAAAACTTATCAAGATGAAACCCATTTGAAACATAAAATTTTAAATGTTATGTAGGGTCTTGTGAAGGGTGACTCTAACCAGTGCTGCTGCTTAATGGTTAGGCAGGGGAACGGCAGGAGGTTCCCCTTCTTGATGTCTCCCCATTCTAAACAACTCTGTCCTGTGGAGTTGGTCCCTTCTGTTGTGGCCCAGTCCTCCAGCTGACGGCAGTGTTTCCGAATGTTCCTTTTAGTGAATACCAAAAAAAAAAAAAAAGGCCAATAAGGGAGAAGTATTTTGGTCTCTGCAAGGGCTTCAGGACTTTCTCCTTAGCTCTGGAGCTTGGGGTCTGGACCCTTGTGTATTCAGGGCCTTCCCCAACTGATTGCCCACTGAGACGTAGACTTTGTTTGTTGTCCTACCATTAGGGGTTCTTAGGGGAACACAGCACCACCCTCTCCACCGCCCTCTGATTCTGAGCCAAAGGATGGGCAACTAAGTCCTGAACCTTGGAAAGCTAAATAGCTGCCTCCCCAGGACCCTTCCTACCTGAGTTCTACTTTTCCTCCCTCAGGGTGAATTAAAGAACTAAACAAAGAATAAAGTTTCTGCACTTCCCAGATAGTCACCAGACTCTTCTTTGCAGGATTGGTCACATCTCAGGCAGCCAGAACACCTGGGTTGTTACTGCTTCAGAGCAGAGGTCTGTTCCTTTCCATTGATTGCCCCTTCCGAACTGCTCTGATTCCAGTTTTAAGCTCTGCCTGGGGCCTGAGCAGACTTACCTGTGTGGGCCCAGAACTGCTCCTTAGCCCCTTGTTCTCCAGTGTGGGGTTTGTATACCCCACAGAGGTCTGAATTCCCATATAAGCTCTCTCTCTCACAATTTATATAGTCCATTGTCTATATTTTTCAGCTGGCTTACGGCTCCAATTCGAGAAGGCATCGCTATTCAGGAAATAATTTAAGCATGTGCTTAACTGTAATCGCATGCTAAAAGTCCCATGAGAGACAAAGGGATTTAAGACTGTGCTTAAAATAAAGCACGTCCTTCAGTGCTTTTGAAAATTAGATATTAAGAGACATGAAATTTACCTCCTTCTCCTCCACTGCCCCATATTAATGACAATAAACCTCTAAGACGTTAATAGGATGCATTTTCCCCATGCTATGAAGTGCATGCTAATCCTCTGTTAACAAGTAAAAGAATTTTATTCCTCTTTCTCTACTTTTCTTAGTGAAAGTTTGCTCCTAAGTACTTAACAATTTTGGCATTTTAAATAATGATGAAACAGAATTTTATGACCTTATCAAAATGTATATCAGAATTCCCCCCTATTATTTTTTTTTAATTTAATTGAAATCAACAACTTCCTGTGGGAAGTTTCAGTTTCCATGAAATTGAATTTGCCATTGGAAATGGCCTCAGAAAATCTCTGACTAGCTCAGGTCTGGAGCTCTTTCCAAATGCTTCCATAGGACCCACAATGTAGCTGTCTGGTGCTGCACCTTTTTGAAGGTCTGGTGCCTAAATGGGAGCAGCTATTTTCAAACCTGGTCCCAGTTGTGGATGCTGAGCACTTGAAAATCTAACATGGAGCTCTGTTTAACATCTACCTTCTCAGAAATTTAAGAAAGTGAAAAATAAAAAACAGTCAATGGATCTGATCTGTAGTTAATGGTAGCCTTTACCACCAACTTCATAGGTTTGGATCAGACTCAATGAAAATAAAGGTGAGAGTTCATTAATTGAGCTTTAAAGAATCCTTTTTATTGCATTTCCCTCTTTCTTCCTTCTCTGCCTCATCCCCTGACCTTTACAGTACACTGTGGATTTGGTGATGGAACCAGCCATTTATATATCCTTCCTTCAGCCTTTATTTATTTACATCACAAATATGTTCTATGGTCCCAGCTGCAAACATTGCCTGATATCCTCACCATGAGGAGACACAGCATACCTGAAGGTGTTAAACTTGAAGACGTTTTATAAAACTGTCTAGTCACATTGACACTAGAGAGATTGAGATTTTTAACTGAGATATTCTATAATACACTTAAAACCGAACTTATTGTTCAGCAGTTTAAATATACCGTGATCATTTTACTTTTTATGCAAGAAAAAAGAAATACCAATTAAGGATCCGTATTTTAAAAATCACAGTGTTAAATCATAAATTAAAGTAATAGGTTTTTTCCAGTAAAAGAAGCAATGAGCAATAACAGAAGAGCAGAAATACAGATTGTAAATACAAAGGCATCACTAAATCTTAAAAGAAAACAGAATTTTCAGTACTGCAATAGGCATATTGACTTCACTGAGAAAAGGAAATGAGTTTTTGTGTTGATTTAATGTTTGATTTGGACTTAAATTTATTTCTCCCTATGTGTATGTTTTTTACATTTGATTTAAACTGTTCTAAATGAACTGTTTTGTAGTGAGATATAATCTATATTGATAGCACTTGGTTCTTTCTATTTTACAAATGATTTAATATTTATTAGGAATCTTTAATCTTTCTCTGTAATGAAAGTTGAAAGACTTACACCAAACGATTTTGTAGCTGGATTGGGATGGGCTCAGTTTAAATAAAACCGAAAATATAAATTACTATATCACGGCAGCTGCATCTGACTGCATGCGTCATCAAGAAGACTTAAGTATGATAGAAGTTTCCCCCATCACTGCCTAGTGGCTTAATGCAAATGAGCTTCCTTGTGAGCAGGGCAGGACAGAAACTGCAATACTTTTCATACTCAAAGCCCCTGTAAAGGGAATTAGCATACTTTTCTCCTGGCTAATTAGCTGGCTAATTCTGCTGACCAGCACATGAGAGTTTGTATGGAACCATGACTACACTCTGTCCCTTGCCACCTCCTTTTGGTCATGTTGTTCCTGCAGCAAGTTGGGTATCTTTTAACAGATATCATGGGGCAGACTTTCTATTGCATTATGGCGCCATTGCACTGCTCACAAAGGAGCTGCAATCTGGTCATAAATACCTAGTATTTGTGCCTGTTCTGTTCTGTACCTGTGACCCTGGGGAGACAAAGGAGGCATGTTGGAGTCAGAAAGAGGTGAGAATGGGATGTGGTGGAGTAGAGTTCTGCTGGACCAATCCTTTAACTTGTGTCACTGACGTGGGGCTTTAACGGACCCCAAAGAAATAGAGTAGACCAGCAGCTGTTTTACGACACCTCAGAACTGGAACCAGTCAGCTCTTATGGCTCCCTGACACTGATGTACCTTCCTTTTGTTTGCAAATTGAAGTTCTGGTGCAGGAGAGAATCTAGCCCCACATCTTTGAACTTTGTGGGTCTGAGCTAACATCTTTTGAAAACAATGAAGTCTCCTCCCCTTGACTTCAACATACTTTGGATCAGGCCAGACTAGAGTCAGCTACTACTGTTTTTTTTTGTTTTGTTTTTTTAGGATTTTTAGGAGGATTTTTTTATTCAGTTTTCTTACAAGTGGAATGGTTTGGATTAGATAAAGAAGGCAAAGGGGAAAAATGTTGTTCTTATTTTAAAATTCTGGAAGTCAAGGTTTGCAGAAAGCTTGTGTATCTGAAGTCTGAGGATGAGGTCATGCAGGATATCAGTGAAAATCATTTACAATATCAATCATATGATTTCCCTGATCAATCTTGTATGCACTTCACAGAAGCATTCTTTAAATTAAATTAACCCATCTGATTTTTACTTAATTTGCCTTTTAATTTCTCCAACATCATGCCATAGTCAACATTTCAACCATCCAGGACTTCCTTTCTGAGGCACCATTACCCCTTCAACCACAGTGGTGATGCATTCCTCTAGGTTTCTGGAAGATAGCATGGAGAAGATGATAATTTTGCAATTTCTGCTATGTCTATCTTATGGACAGAGGATTTTGGTCTCCAGTGCTGTCAATCTGTCACTTTTTTCAAGAATACTAAATTGAATTTCAAAATAAGAATGAAGGATCATTTCCTGAGAAAGCCAATCTAGAAAATTGGTAATGGATCATGGAGGAAGTTTCTATTTTCAAGGCCTAAGATTTAAGACTAAAAGAAAGGGCTTTTAGAAAATTCATTTCCTTCCTTGGAGTGAACACATGGACATCCTGAGAACTAAAAGAAGAAAACTGAGAGCAATGATGTTGGAATCACAATGGTCTCATTGATTAAACAAAGACTAAGAACTCACTATTGGAGTATTCAACCTAAGTACATCTGGTTCAGTGTAGAGAAAAACTGGGCATCAAATATGGAGAAGGATTTATTTACCATAACAAACTGAGCTTTGGACATGTATCACGCTCATCCACAACTTTGCAACTTCTGTATCCTTCTGTTGTGGAGGTGGCGACAATGACATTGTGAACGTTGATATATTGAGAACAATGAATTGCCTTCATACTGATTACTGTTTATGTCTTTGACATCTAGGAAAAAATCGATACTGTAAACAAAGCACTGAATCCAAATCAGCATACAGTTCATTTGTTAATTTTTCAACACATAAAAAAGGTAATTACTTAATTTTTCTTTGACACTTTCCCCCCTCTCAATGTATAATATCAGTAATGACCTCTGGACTGGGCATTTCCTGAATGTTAATAACCAACTCAGTTAATGGCTCTCTGGCTTCATCTCTAGCTCCCAATATCTCCAGTAGTCATTAACCATTAGAAAATGTCCTCCATGTCAGGCCTTATTACTTAAATAAAACACTGACAAAAAGGAGAAGATCTCGTTGGCTGTTGATTTCTTAAACGAAATAACTTGCTTTGTAATTGCTGCCATGTCAGCTATTCTGCTTCCAGTTGTTATTCAGAGTTTATTTTCAAGGCCACTGAGAATGTTAATAACAAGCAAGTGAATTGGTCTTAGAGACATCCCATCTAGATTCGTGGCCAAGATACTAGAACACTAAAAAGTAGACTGCCCTACTAGAAAATTCTTCTCTGGTTACACATGCTGGGATAGGCCCTTGGGAGATTAAGCAGTGATGTCTGACTGCACATAAAATGCAGATATGATCAGTATGTTCGTAGTTCTGTGCCTCACTATCAAGCCTCAACATCTTGAAATAAGGGACTCCAGTACATTTCTGGTGTTAATATTATAGGTAAACATTAGGGCCGGATAACCAGTTTGGGAAATTATATTAGCTGGATTTATTTTTACATGCAGCACTGGGTATTCTGAACTGCTATGAATTCAGAGGCTTCCCAGATCTATGATGGACAGAGGTATGCATGGTAAAATACATCTAATCAAAAATTCAAGAGGGGTAGCTGTGTTAGTCTACATACAGAAAGACAATGAGAGTCCTGTAGTACTTTAAAGACTAAGACATTTCTGCGGGCATAAGCTTTCGTGGGCTGCAACCCACTTCGTCAGATGCATGAAATAGAAATCAGATAGGAGGTACATATACATCCAAGGGTAAGAAACCACAATGGGGAGGGTAGGTATTAGCAAAGTCCATTCAGCTAGAGTAGATGAGGCCTATTCACAACCATTGATTAGAAGATGAGAATGTGTGAACAGTGACAATTACTTCTTGCAATGAGGTAACCATTCCAAGTCCCTATTCAGACCCAGTTTGATTGTGTCAGGTTTGCAGATGAGTTCTAGCTCTGCAGTTTCTCGCTGAAGTCTGTTTTTGAAGTTTTTTTGTTGAAGTATGGCAACTTTCAAGTCAGTTACAGTGTGTCCTGGGAGATTGAAGTGCTCTCCTACTGGTTCATGGATGTTACCATTTTTTATGTCTGATTTGTGTCCATTTATTCTTTTGTGTAGTGACAGTCCAGTTTGGCCAATGTACATGGCAGAGGGGCATTGCTGGCACATGATGGCATATATTACATTAGTAGATGTGCAGGTGAATGAGCTCTTTATGGTGTGGCTGATGTGGGTAGGACCTGTGATGGTGTCACTAGAGTCGATGTGTGGGCAGAGCTGGCAATGGGGTTTGTTGCAGGGATAGGTTCCTGGGTAGACCCACTGGCCATTCAATGGCAAAGAGAGTGCCCAAACTGAGTCACAGTGCACCATGGATTGTCTCAGTTCATAATGGATTATCACCAAAGAAAGGGGCATCAGGTAAGTGGTCTGGAACGTAAGGATCAGACTGAAGGACAGAGTGCTCAGATTGTGCAGGGAGCCTGGAAGATGAGAAGTGGGGAGGAGGAGAGAGAACCTCAAAAAACATTGTTTTAAGTTTGATCTTTTCAGATGTTATTTGAACCAAATGCTATCTTTTGAGAGTCACCTCTCCTTTATCTCTAGATTTTCACCCACAGGACCCGGTTGTTGCTGCTACAGATGGTCAAAACTTTTGAAATTTACAGAATTCATTTTCCATTTAGATCAGAGGTGGCACCAGAGTGTAAAGGAATCCTCTGAAGAGGAAATGACTGAATACCGTTACCCCTGCGCAGACTCAATTGAAGATTGAAAATAATTTGATATCAACCTGTTTCCCAGTCTGAGTTGATGCTGGACTGTGTGTTTGCCTTTTTTTCACATTAGCTACATTTTTAATAAACATGGAAAGATTCAGCTATTCCAGTCCAATGTGGCCATTTTGTGTTGCACTGCCAATATAATCTGTCCATGAACATGTGTTACCCGGGCAGGGAGGATAAACCAGAAGAAGACTAATCTTACAGTGACACAGAGTCAACTTTATGCCATGCACTATCCCTGATGCCAACATAGAAGACAAAAAAGAGACTGGCTAGAGAAAAGGGGGTGTGGCTGCTCCAATGCCAATCCGCTCCTCGGTTGTGTTTTTGGATCTTGTGATCATTACATTCCAGTGTAAGTTACAGAAGTCCTTAGTCTACTCTAACACAACACATGAGGAATTTCCTGCACAGATGAACACACAAATTAGGGCAATAGAAAGTTGAGGTACCTTTGATGAGATCTCCTAATTTGAACACTGTACAGTCTGGATGTGCCTAAGGCTCTCTGATTCAGTGTTTTGCAGTAAATAAATGTTGAAAAGTTGAGCCAATTTTTCAGAATGCATTTCTTGCTCTGTCTTTAAAGCTAAGTTGGTCATCCGGGGCATGTAGTTGGTCACATGGTATTTATTCCAGTCCCTAATGATCTAATCCTAGCTCATGTGTTCAACAGGAACTCAGATACAATTTGGCCCAGTTTTACAAAGGAAAAGGCTGTCTGACTCTTTATGAACCTTTTTAAGAAGTCTGAAAAATCCTCAAACTGCACCTCCCCTCCTGCAAAATTATCTGTGTCTATCACACGGGCTATACCAAATAAATATTAATTTCAAGTTACTTTGAATTTATATTGTTGTGCTTTCCAGTCAAGACTCCCAAAGTTTAATTTCACAATATCCCGCTTTGGTCAGTAATATTCCCAACAGACTTTGGATCAGGTCTTTATGGACATAGATTTCAATAATGCAAATAAATGACATATGAAAATTTGAATTCATTTTCACATTATGACCCTGCCATCTGGAACTCTGACCATGACCTTGCCATCCGGAATTCAAGCTCTCAGAGAAGCTCCGCCTCCTCTTACCTTGAAACAAAAATGAAAACTCATGTAGGCTATTGGCTGTTTTCTTTTTAATAGTTTTTTTCATTTCATTTTAGTGACTAACAGATACTACTAAGGACTCTCTATCATATAAAGATGTAAGAAATTCATTTCTGTGCATTTATATTTATGTCACCAAAATGATAATCCTGTCTGATCAAAAAGGAATATTAAAGTCTTATTTAGGACAGAACCAGTCTCATCACTTTTATTATTATAATTATTATTATTTTGGAATGGGAGTAGAAGGTATAACATTTTAGGCCTGCAGCCACATTTTATCTTTTCTTTAAATATGAAAAGCATTCTTCAGAGTAATATGCTGATGATGTTTTGCTGATAATGTGTTTAATAACTGTGGCAATAATAAGCTGTAAAAACTCATTATATAGTCTTTAAACTCACCATGTTTATTTGTAAAAAACATATGTAATTTTTACAAAGAAAATTGCTTTCAACAAATAAGAAGAACTGGGGAGAAATTTAGTTTAGGACTGTCTGTGTATTCACCAACATCCTGGAAATTTAAGAAATTTTTGTCAGCTGGATTGATGATATTTAATTTACTAACACAATGAATGACATTTTGGGAAACTCTGAATGGGCTCAAACTTTTACAAGAATAATTGGAATTGTAGTAACTTGTAATTAGAACTGGTCAAATGCTGTGAAAAATGATTCATTAATGTTTTTGTGAAAAATAATCAGAGTTCTGTTCAGTTTGTGGGGTCATTTATTTGTTTTCTGCAAACACTAGGACAGCTGCTGGCTATTTATGATAATTTTCATGAATCCTAATTATCTCTTGAATTTTAGTACAGATTATTATTTTGGTGAATACTTAAAAACAATTAGTACATTTCCAGTAATTAGGATCTGTTCACGAAAGATTCAGAAATAGAAAAAAAACCATGAAATATTCCAAATATATATTGTTTGCAAGAAAACTTGTTTATGAACACACAGAATGCTTTTAAGAATCTTATATTTCCAACAGTAAAAAAGCTTAGCAAGAAAAAAAAACACAAACTGCTCTCCCTTCCAGAAAAACAAAAAACAAAAGGCCTGTAGTACCCTCACTTTAAAAAAACATCTCACATTCAAATTGTGATCATTATGGGCCAAATTCAGAGATGAAGCTTAAGCTAGACTCCTTAACACTAATTTTGAACTTTTAGTGCTATTTATATCCACTCTGCTGATGTTTAAGAAACCAGGAGATAAAAGTTTGGGGATCCACAAAAGATCATAATAGAGCACTACACAACAAAACAAAACATTATCATAGAACATTTCAAGTTTCATAGTAGGATGAGGAGGAAAAGTGAAACTGTAGCTGTGCATGTGGTAAAACTGAAAAGATTAACTGAATATTGCTCATATGGAAATGTCCTGGAAGATATGCAATGTGCCAGATTTGTTTGCAGTATTAATAATAAGATGATTGCTGTCAGACAGGAACATAACTGGGCCCAAAACAGTAGAATTGCTATAGCGATGGAAGCAGTATTGAAATACTTACACAAATTGCATTTAGAATGCAGGGACTATCAAACTGATTCAATAAACAAAATGTAAAGTCAGATGGAAGAAACTCAGTCTCCAAAAGGGTGTTTCTGCTGTGGAGTGCTCATTTGTTATCAGTTTGTAAATTTATAACAGTGCATGGTCAGAATGCCTCAAGACTGGACATTCAGCCAGAAAACGAAAAGGTGACCATAAAATAGCAACTCAAACCCAGGAGATTAAACGCAATAAAAACACAGAAAAACGAAAAAAGACGTTTAACTCATCCAACTCGCACTTACTAACTTTTTCCTTCAACATGTAATCCTGAAAGACCTCAGAAGAAAGGTCTGAATTGTTGTCAGTCTTGGTGGCTGCTTGAAACATTTATTTTAATTACCAATTTGTATCAAAGCAGGGCTCCTAAATCTATCCAGATTTGGAGTAGTGCCCATTTAGCTGCTACTGTTTGCTCAAAAGGGATCTCACATCTAACCCATCACTTCTACATATTGAGATGGAAACTCTTCAAAGATGAAGGTCGGATTACCTGTAGGATGATATACTGGAAAGCGTATACAAGACACATCAGGGCCTTAAAGATTGGAGGAAGTTAGCCCAGATGTCAGTGTAGTGGCCCACCAGAGGATAAGAAATAAGATATTCAGTGGAATAATGAGAGTTCTGCAGAATGGTCAGAGATACAAACCAAAGAAGCTCTCATAGGCAAAGCATTAAAACTTGGAAAGAGTAACAGATTAATAAATTCCAAGGCCACAAAGGGACCAGTGTGATGATCTAGTTTGACCTCTACCATAACACAGGTCATGGAACTTTTCCCAAAATAATTTCAAAAGCACATCTTTTAAAAACACATCCAATCTTGATTTAAAGATTGTGAATGATGGAGAATCCATTAAGATCCTGGGTAAGTTGTTCCAATGGTTAATTACTCTCACTGTTCAAAATTTACATCTTATTTCCATTCTGAATTTGTATAGTTTCAACTTCCAGCCATTGGATTGTGTTATACCTTTCTCTACTATGTTGAAGAACCTACTTTTAACATTTATTTCCCATATGGGTACTTATAGACTGCAATCAAGTCATCTCTTAACCTTCTCTTTGCTAAACTAAAGGAGCTCATTTTACTTTAGTTTATCAGTATAAGGCATGTTTTCTAATCCCCTAATTATACTCTGGGTCTTCTCTGACCCATCTCCAATTTTTCAACATCCTTCTTGAATTGTGGCCACAGAACTGGACACAATATTCCAGCAGCAATCACACCAGTGCCAAATACAAAAGGAAAATAACCTCTCTACTTCTAGTTAAGATTTGCCTGTTTATGCAGTCAAGGACTGCATTAGTGCTTTTGACCACAGCATTGCACTGGAGCTTATATTCAGCTGATTATCCACCATGACCATAGCTTCTTTGACCATGGGATGCTGTTCCAGGAAGAAGGTATGATAAGCAGAGAAAGGGTTCACTTTTCGAGGAACAGCATATGGCGATATAGACTGGCTAACCTAGAAAGGAAGGATTTAAACTAGGTTTGATGGAGGCAAGTGACAAAAGCCTACAGGTAAGTAAACAACATTGAGATTTGGGAGAAGGGTCATAATCTGGGGAAAGGATGAGCTGTTATAGCAGGGATGGGGAGAGACAAGAGAGAACATTATAGGGGAAATCAAATCACTATCTTAGATTTCCATATACTAATGTAAGAAATATGGAGAAAAAGTAGTAAGATCTTGATATGCTAGTTAATAAACACAACTATATCTATAGTTGGCATCATAGAGATTTGGGATAATACGCATGACTACAATATTGGTATAAAAGGATACAGATTGCTCAGGAAGAACAGATATGGAAAAAAGGAAGATGGTGTTGTCTTATATATTAAAAATGTATACCCTTGGATGGAAATAGGAGATAAAGTTGTTGAAAGTCTCTGGGTAAGGATAAAAGAGGTAAAAAACCAAGGGTGTTGTCCTGCTAGGGGTCTACTGCAGACCACCTAACCAGGAATATGATGTGGATGAGGCTTTTTTTAAACAACTAACAAAATCAACTAAAGCACAGGAGTTTGTGGTGGTGGGAGACTTCAGCTACCCCGACATCTGTTGGGAAAATAACACAGCAGGGCACAGATTATCCAACAAGTTCTTGGAATGTATTGTAGACAATTTTTTGTATCAGAAGGTAGAGAAAGCTACTAGGGGAAAGGTTGTTCTAGATTTGATTTTGACAAATAGGGAGGAATGGTTGAGAATTTTCAGTTAGAAGGCAGCTTTGATGAATGTGATCGTGAAATTACAGATCATGATTCTAAGGAAAGGTAAGAGGGAAAACATCACAGTAAAGATGAAATGATCATGATATTACAGTTCATGATTCCAAGGAATGGTAGGAGGGAAAACAGCACAATAAAGATAATGCATTTAAAAAAGACAGACTTTAGCAAACACTGAAAATTGGTAGGTAAAATCTCATGGCAAGCAAGACTATCCTTCAAAACACTTGCAATCCCTCCCATTTATTGTTCTCGTCCATAAACTTTATAAGCGTACTCTCTATGCCATTATCTAAATCATTGATGAAGATATTGAACAGAACTGGACCCAGAACTGATCCCTGAGGGACCACACTCAGTTGCCCTTCCAACTTCATAGTGAACCACTGATAACTACACTCTCGGAATGGTTTTCCAAGCAGTTATGCTGCCATCTTATAGTAGTTCCATTTAACTTATATTTCTCTAGTTTGTTTAGGAGAAGGTCATGTGAGACAGTGCCAAAAAGCCTTACCATATCTACTGCTTCCCCCCATCCACAAAGCTTATTACTCTTTCAAAGAAAGCTATCAGGTTGGTTTGAAATGATTTCTCCTTGACAAATCCATGCTGACTGCTACTTATCACCTTATTATCTTTTAAGTGTTTGCAAATTGATTGCCTAATTATTTGCTGCATTATCTTTCTGGGTACTGAAGTTAAAATGACTGGTCTGTAATTCCCTATGTTGTCCTTATTTCCATTTTTATAGATTAGCACTATATTTTCCTTTTCCTGCCCTCTGGAATCTTTCCCATTTTCCATGGCTTTTTGAAGATAATTGCGAATGGCTCAGATATCTCCTCAGTCAGCTCCTTGAATATGCTAGGATGTATTTCATCAGGCCCTGGTGACTTGAAGACATCTATCTTGTTTAAGTAATTTTTAACTTGTTCTTTCCCTATTTACACCTTATATCCTATCTCGTTGTCACTGGCATTCAGTATGTTAGACCTTCTTAAATCACTACTAATCTTTTCAGTGAAAAAAATCTAGGAAAAAATTCCTAACTGACAGGGTAGTTAAGCACTGGAATAAATTGCCTAGGGAGATTTTTAAAAGAAGTTAAACAAACACCTGTCAGGGATGATCTAGATAATGCTCAGTCCTGTCATAAATACAGGGGACTGGACTAGAAGATCTCTCGATGTCCCTTCCAGGCCTACAATTCTATGCTTTTATGATCCTCAAATTTTTTTCTGTCTCTGCTTCCCAAGATAGTGTTGCCTGTCATGTAAGCATGGCACACATTCTTTTTTTCTCATTTTGGCTTTTAGGAAGAAATCGTCATTGGCCATAGGCCACAGTTTGCCAGCTCTCAATTCCAAACTTTTTGGATACATTATTGAGGCAGGCTACTTTCTGAGGCTGGCTACATACATTTTTCCCTAGCTTCACTTGGCCGGTCATAAATCATAACTCATGTTGTATTGTAGATAGAATGCACCTGGCCAACTATGTAACTATTGTAGAGTAACGGGGAATATAATTATCAATCTGTGTTATTCTATGGTATGTACTCTTAAGTAAAAAGCTAGTTTTCTTTTAGTGTCTGGGTGAGTCCAGATAGGCCCAAATTTTAGACAAAGAAAACTACACTGCGCACACTCTCACACATTCCTAAGAGATAACCAGAAGGCCCTAAATCTCAGACAAAGAAAACCACACTGCGCATCCTCACCCACCTTATCTATGTAAAATGTAGTGATGTTATGTATGAATATTCATGTAATCCTAGAAATGTACATAAGGCAACGCCCCAGTATAATCGGGGCTCAGTCTTTGGAAATTATTCCGCTGAGCCTGTTGCCGGCAATAATAACAAACTGCTGTTTTCCTCACGTCGGTGTCCATCTCATTATGTGTACCATAAATCTTGCTACATTATGATCTCAGGCATATTCTGCAAGATTCAAACATTAGCAGAGGGATGAACTGGCAGAGAAAGAGAGAGCAGATTACTAAGAATTCTACATCAGAAATTACTCATATTAGGTCTGCTGAAATTCATGGCAATCCTTATTTTGGGTACTCGAGTAAGCTTAATTCAGCAGTTTATGGGTTAATGATTAGAAAACTGCTGTCAATTTTGGAGGTAGAGTTTCATCCTAAAGGGCCTAGATTAAAAGCAGTGAGACCAAACTCAAGAGGCATTTTATCACTTTTTTTTAACAGTCAGAATACAGCCCACTGCTTACCTGGCACTGTATCAGAAGACCCATTCCTGATATAACTGGACAAAGAAAATCTTGGAGAACCTTAGTTTTTGTTAGTGGATATGGCTTCATCCTGAATTCCTTTGTGACTGAGAGATATTACATGTACCTTTCTACATGTCTGATAGGTACAAGGTACTCTTTACAAAAGAAAGAGGTGGCTTCCTCAACCCCGTCCAAAACCCAGATGAATTGCTGCTTGAACCTAACAACAATGGTACTCCCAACAGTTTTAGTAAACGGAGATAATCCTGTAGAGAAGAGTCCTAAATCTATTAAACTGGTATCTGATAATTCAAGTGTTTCAATAGGACAGACCTCTCAAGACCAAAAGACCTCCTCTACATGTGTGGTGAAAGCTGTGGTACATCTGAATCCATAATTTCTTATCAAATAATGATTCCTTTTATTTATTTGCTGATAAGGAAGAGAAAAAGGGGAAAGAAGGAAGATGTCAGAATGTACACCCTGTTTCTTTAAATCTGTAACAGAAAGCAAGGCAGTATGAGCTGGGCATGGTTCTAGGCAGTAACTCTGCAGTGAACTGGAGGACAAGGGGAGTGAAAGTTTGAAGGAAAACAACTCTTTTGGTGATTCTTTACAATTGCTATATGACACTCTTGGTACCTTGTATTATTCTTCTCAAAGAAGCAAGCGTATCCTACTTTTAGGGCAGGTAGGTCAATTAACTTACCAATTCTGTGCTACAGAACTAATGTAGCTCACACAAGGCATTTGCATCGACTGCAAATTCATATCCTAGTGAGACTGCAGCTGGATATTCTACGGTAGCCTCTAAAATACTAAAAGTGGAAGTTATAATAGGATTCAATTTCTGTCCTTTTCTTTATAGGAATCCAGTTCCAGTCTTTACCCTGTGACAATTACACACACACTTATCACTTTCAAGTTTCTTCTTACTGAATAATATTCCAAAGATAAACTCTTTCTCTGAGCATTTAAATTTAAATTACAGCACAGCAGATACAACACATTGACAACCAGAGACGATATTATTTTATGTAGACTCAGCCTGGGTATTATATAGACAACTAGATAATACATTTGGTTGTACAATAGAATCAGTTGTACCAACATCCATGCTAATGAGCACAAACACAACGTGAAATAAGAAAAACTGACCATTACTGTAGCTGTCAGACTCACAGTGTCTTTGGTTCAATGCTGCAGTCTAGCTCACTAAAACATTTGGCCTCAGGTCTGCAACTCCTGTTTTATGGTGTTTTCCCATTGAGTTCTATAAAATTACAGGAAACCCTATTGAGGTCCACCCACAGGTTATATGGATTACCCTTACCAGCTGTATCTTCTCCCAGCAGGGCTGGGCTGGATCTGACTAATGCTCAAAATGGCAGCCAGTTTTGTACCCCTGACAGAACTCACTACTGACTGGTTTGGAGCTTCCAGCTTCTAACTAAGGAGCATGTGTGTGCATATGCAGGAATGTCTGCCCTTAATGAAAGTTTCCACACTGGCTTCAAAACAGCTACTGAACATGGCCAATAACTTCCTGCACTCCCTCTAAATATGCTAAAATGGCAAGTACTTGTTTACAATCACTCAAGCCTCTCCACTACCCCCTTGTCTGGGAATGTTTCTATATCAACTTAGAGCAGAAAGAAACAGCAGGTGTAATTACAGCAATAAGGTTTTTGGCTGAACACCAGAAAATAAAACAATGGGGGTTACACAAGGAGCCCTTGTGTTCAGCAGTGATTGCTTATCTTTCTAAGATGCATGTGTGATACAAAAACTTTGAAAACAGAGTTGTGTTGAGTTACAGCAGTCTCCAGCTCACTGACTTAGGGCGAGTGTGATTGTGTCTACTGTCCACAATGGAGCAGGCATTTTTAAGCAGACCAGCCACTGCCCCTATTCCTGCTTGTAAGTGAAAACTTCTTATTATCCCCCATTTACAATGTATGAGTCATACATTTTCACAGCCAATTAATCTTAAACATCCTCATGCAATAGTGTGGGAAACATTTAAATGAAGCATAGGAGTGATCATTTCACTCAACAAATTAATCCAGCCATTAAACACAATGGAACTGAATGCTGCTCCTGTTCTTCCAGTGCCTCATGGAATAAGTAAAAAAAGAAAATCTATTATCATTGTTACTTGTATTGACTCCTCTTTTTAATTCTGAATTGTGATCAATACATTAATTTTTTTCTCCCCATTTTCAACGTTCATGAAGTTTTGTTTTGATTAAACAGCCTTGATTTTCTAAGGAAGAGGAATAGAGCTGTTTTCAGTAATCTGTTAATATTTTCACTGAGATCCATTGAGTGTAAAACCATCCATTTAATTTC
Source organism: Mesoclemmys tuberculata (assembly GCA_007922155.1). Classification (NCBI taxonomy): domain Eukaryota; kingdom Metazoa; phylum Chordata; order Testudines; family Chelidae; genus Mesoclemmys; species Mesoclemmys tuberculata. The sequence continues at coordinate 50,076,519 of ML675610.1, read as the reverse complement.
CAGCATCCCATGCCATCATATTTCTGTTCTGGGGAGAGTGTACTTGGATTTACTGAAATGAAAGTGTTCAGCAAGTTTGTAATCTTAATTAATAAAAAGAACAAACAATTTTTATTTTCCTGACAAATTTGATTCCAGTGGAAAGTTAAAGATGTGCATTACTTTTCTCTCCCCCACATTTTCTTTTTTACCACACAAAAATAGAATACAGAACCAAAAAAATCAAACTAAATCAGACTAAACCAGCTAGGTCAGGGACCTAATTTACTGCTACGGTAAGAGGTGCTAATGTGATGCACCTCATGAAACACTGATATATAAAAACTTGGGCTTAAACTCTTGCCACATTGACAGATGGTCATTCAAGGGATTGTGAAGGGTTAAATACCCTTTCTCTGAGGATTTAAATCTTGGTGAGACTCAGGCACACCTTTCAGGGTCAAATCCTAGATGAGTAGCTTTGGTGTGTGTTTTTTCCCCACGTAATACCCAGGAGCCAGGAATAGTATGTTTTTCAGCAATGAGGTTCCAGAAGAGTCCAAGAGACAGAGGCCAGACAGCTGCAGTTGGTGAAAGGCAGTGGTGCTTTAGCTGAGATTTCTGCAAGAAGCAATTGCTTAGCTGTGAATTGCAAATACAGCTTTTCAAAGAAACAGGACCCATGAACATTGTTTAAGTAAACAAATTACTACAAGAAAACACTGGCTCTGCATCAATGATTTCTGCTCCAAACAGGAAATAGTTTTGACAAAAACCTTTCCTTAGGTCCAAGATGGAATTTTTTGTCCAAAATAAATTAACAAGAGAGACTCACCCACCCCAGAAAATCCAATGGTCAAAGTACTCACATTAGAGGGGGAAAACCCAGATTTACTCTCCTCTAACATAGCAAGAAGATTTGAACTCAGATCTCCTATACATTGCAAGAGAGTAAGTTAGCCATAAAGGTATAAACTATTTTGCTGTAAGGCACTCTCTGTTTCCCACTTTCCAGGTAAGCCCCCAAACCACCAGTCCACACAGTCTCTCTTGCTGGCTCTAGCTATGTCTACATTGACAGCAGCAAAGTTGCCACCGTCAGCTTGACTTTTCTGGATCAACTGAGCAGTCAGTGAAGACCCGCTCTGTCGATCAGGAAGTCGATGCTGTTAAACCACCCCCACAAGTGGCATAGCGCTGCATCGATGGGAACGCGGTTCCCGTTGGTGCAGTGCAGTGAACACAGCATGCAGAAGAGAAGCACAGAAGTCGACGGGAGTTACGCAAGTTCTTTGCGTAGTTTGCGAAACTCCTGTTGACTGCCACGGAATTGCCAAGGTAAGTGTAGACCAATGATGGTAACTGGCCCAATGATGGTAAATTGGCTTATTACTTTTAATAATTCAAGCCAATACCCAGGAGAGGAATAAATTCAGATTTATGGAAACATTAAAAAACTGTTTACCCATGTGAGTGTACATTTTATGAAATAATTATTTAAATATATAGGTAAATGTTCATTTAAAATATTTCAACCTTTTTGGGCCAGATTCTGCCCCTGGCCCACACATGCTACAACTCATGAAAATATTTAAACATTTTAGGCTCATCCCTACCCAGAGAATAAGTTGAGAAGGTGATTACTTTTAAGTACAAGTCCCTTTAATTCAATGGGATGAAGGCAAGTCACTTAAATGCTTAAAATGAAGCATTTACAGGCTTTGCTGACCAGGGAAGGGCTGCTGACTCCAGACCAATACAATAAATAAATAAATAAATAATCTTACTGCACAAATAGTTCCACTGAAGTCATAGAGCAATGGCACTATTCAACATGACTAAGATTGGCAGAATTTGTCCTGCATGAATCAAATCACCGGGGTTTTATGACTCCAGCTTTTGTTTCTCCCTATTTAGTCCCCCACATGTCCTGTATGGGAGTAAAACCAAAAGCAATGAGCATTCAGCTTAAACAAAAAATAAAACAAACAAACAACTTTAAAAATAAGTACTTACAATTATTATACTGCATCCATTTAATAGGTCAGAGGTAAATCTTCTATGCAGATATATTTAAATAGTTACATACATAATGACAGTAAGTAAAATACTAAAAATGAGTGCAGTACTGCTTGACTGCTTTGCATACGAGATGAATTTGCCAATTAGTTAATGTATTTAATAATAAAAACAAGTTATACAGTTATACAGTTATACAAATTGTTATACAGTTATACAAGTTATACAGTTATACAGTTGTTTAGGCTATTGATTATTAAATACACAAAACATAATTACTCTTATACCCCAAACAGGAATATAATTTGAATTCCACCTTCCATTTGATGGCTGCATTCCATTAGTGCCATTCTATCATTACTCTCTATACGTGGATAAGAGATGCTGAAAGAACACTCAAGGAAAATTTACCTTAAAGTCACTACTTTCTGACAAGTGCGGTATGTTTTTGTTTCCATTCATAATACTGAAAAGAAATTGAATCTGCTGCTGGAAACAGTTCCACTCATTTATATTCTGAAGTGATACACTAAAGAATATACAGTGCACTTTGTGGCTAGGTCATTAACCTCCTTGCTCCTTAGATAGCTGCTGGCTGGCTATCTAACATGATGATGGAGGCCTCAATTTTCATCACTTTAAATCTCCCTTCCTCTTACCATCAAAATAGGGCTGCTACTTTCTGGGCACTTCCTTCAACATCATATCAACCAACAGGCCATTGATGATCAACCTTAAGCAGTACCCCCCTAAACGGGTTGACCCAACTCCTTTCAAACTTCTCATACTATCTGCTATACCAATGGATAGTGTACATCAAGAATATTTTACCATTGGGAGATCCTGAAGTTACTTATCGGCAGTTAATGGGGTTCCTTGTGGATCTGTACACACATTTCACTGTAGGATTGGGGTGTAAATTTGGAAGAGAGAAGATGAGTGGGACCCGATGAGGAATTACTGGGTCTAGCTGCCCCAGAGCATGGGAGCTGAATATACAGTTATGCCCCTGAAGAGCATTATCATCCAACTGTCCTAGACCTAACCCTGAAAGGGTTAGCAGGCCCGCTGGCTTCCCTACAATCTGGGAAAGAAAGTAGCAGATTACTGTTCATTTTCAATTCCCCTGAAGACAAAAGAGACAGGGCAATTAGAGGAATTTTGGGGCACAAGCGTTGTGTGGATAGGGAAGATGTTGAAGCTTGGTGCTGAGGTAATACAAGCTTAAAATAGGAATAGAAACTGAACCATATATAGTATCCCATTGAGATTTGTTCATCATTTATGTTAAACCTGTCCCACACTTGGGAATCAATCCAGTTTCCCTTAGAAGTCGATGTGGGCCTTTCCATTGACTTCAATTCATCAGGCCATGGGCAGTTAATAGGTCTGATGCAATGCACAATTAATGATACTGCAACATATTGAATTCCTTTTCATGTAAACCAACCAAGAGGTGCTGGGGGAAAGCAACTTTCAACACACATTTTGGAAACATCAAAAAATATTGCATTTGAAAGGATGTTTAATTATCACACATATTGTTACGAAGGTTTGACATGAAATCTGGCATTTTGAAAGAGATCCTTTCATAGTTAACATATGCTGTAAAATGACAAGCCTCAAAGGATGAGCAACGGCTGTTTGATCCTAAAAAGCTTGAAAAGGGTTGGCCTCACTTGTGTTTGTTCAAACATTAGCAAGTAATTGCAAGTTATCTAAATGATTCTAAAAGCTGTAGAAGTAAGAACAAATGACTGACATTTCAAACAGTTCACAGAAGTGACTTTGGACCTGTCTATGGCAACATTAAAAAGATACTGGACACAACAGTGATCATACTTGTCTGAGCTGTATAGTTTCATCTTCCTTTTCAAGGGCAAAGTTCACAAATATGCCTTCCTGAAAATGAGGCATCTTGGATGAAGATTAGTGAATGTCTGGAACTCCACCTACCTACATCTGTAGCTACAATATAATCAAATATTGCTGACCCTCTGTTACATTCTCCATTAACTTGCAGTACCCAGGCAGACATATCTCCCAGAGCAAGCAACTTCTTAAACTCCAAAATTAACTGACAACTAAAGGCATGAGAGTAATTTACAATGAAAATCATATCACGTGAATTTCTTCACTTCTTCACTGTGTGGATTGTCCAAAAGCACGATACCACTTTCTCAAATTTACTTGTAATTCAAAACTATTCACTGAATGATTTCTAATTCTTGGTCTGTACCTCACTTGTCCACAGTTCATTGTGATTATTAAATATTTAAAAAAACCTAAACTGATGGAACAGACTAATTCAATTGTATGTTTTTGTTCCCTGAAGTGAATGAGTACAACACTTACATTCTGGGCACGGAACCTATCCCACTTTTTACACCTTCTGTTAGAGGATCTCAAAGCACTTTACAGATTTTAATGAATTAAGTCTCATTATAGATGGGGAAAACAGACACAGAGAAGAGATGTGGCTTCAGTAAATGTAAATCCACAGTAAATCCGCAGTAATTGTGGACATGAGCTAGGAACAGAACCAAAATATCTTGGCTCCCAAAGCAAAATTTAAAGATAATTCTGTCTTTTGCTTCAAGACTCTCTCTTTTAACCCTAAATTCAGGTTAGTTACTTCTTCAGTTATTTTACTTTATTTCAGCTTTTTGTTGCATTATAAATATGATAGTTCAATTAGAAGATAAGTGGATGTCTGGAATTCCACCTACCTGCATTTGTATCTTCAGTGTAATCAAATATTATTGATACTCCATTATATTTTCCTTTGACCTGTAGTATCCAGGTAGACATTTCCCTGGCCTAATGCTCTAAAAGAGCAGATTATTATGAAGTTTCTGAATTCAACTCTGTAAAACATATAAATAGACCTATTATAATAGGAACCATTATCAGAGAAAATCCTTGCAATAACTACTTATTTCAACTGTGTTACAATTTTTCAAGGAAAAACAAAGCACAAACAGTTCACAGGTGGGAGCAGGAGAGAGACCTTCCAACATGACTCTCACTAACTTTACTTTGAGCCAAGCTTTGTTAAAAATGCCACACTTACACGTCAAAAATGTCATATGTAGAGTACCATATTTTGTCACAAGCCCTGAGAAAGGACAGAGCCCAGTTGTGCTGTCTCAGGAGGAGACCCAGAAGCAAACTGCAATGTGCATGCCCTGCCTACCTGAGCCGGAGGAGCCCTATTGAGGCTCCTGTCCCTGTTGCACTGCTACTTCAGATGCAGGCAGCCAGCGCAGGATAATGAGATGGTGCCTTTTTGACCTTTTACTCCTCTGTGTGAATGTTATATGGCCACAGTCTGATCCTAAATTTCTTAAGGCTATTCCATGCTTTCTACTTTGGGAGAAACCTGCAGAAAGACAAAAGTATTGGCAATACAGGGAATAATTTCCCCTGTGACGGGCAGTGCGTAAGCTGCACTGTGTGTGCTCCTTGAACTGATGGAAGGAAGAGGACTAGTGGGAACTCTATAGTCACTAGAATCTCCTGGTGGAGATGGATCAGCAGACAGAACCAAAACTGCAATGTTCACTTGCTGAACTGGATAGAGAGATGAAGTTTACACAAAGCTTGATCTGCCTCAAGGGTCTTGTCAGAGCCATCCTCTAAAAATAATTCTGATTGGGCTGACTGTCTCTGAAAGACTATCATATGTTGTAACTAGTTCCCCTGCCTTATTCTAAAGGGCTATTTGGTTGGCACAGAAACAGAAGACATACATTCTTTATCAAAGAGCTATAAAAGACAATGTGTTTTACCAAACAGCGGTGAGATAATTTTAACTACATTAAACTATTGGGAAAGATTTATTTCACATTGATCTGTGATCATCAGCATGTCTTCACAGCTATAGAAAAACAGAAACTGGGTTTGGACTGAAAAGCAAAAAAAAAAAAAAGGTTTTCAAAGAAACTAAAGCAAAAGGAATAGATACATCCTCATTGGGTGCAAATTGGTATAGCTCCACTGACTTCAAACCTAGATTGAAAAATGTCAGTTTCAAATTAAAGAGCAGCAAAGGTATTGTAAGAAAGGTGCCATTGGCATAGCTAGTTGAAGTAAACAGAGAAATACTAACAAATAATGACTAAGAAGAAACTGATACTGCTGATTGTCATTGCAAAGAAAGAATGCGGCTATGCTTAGTGCCATCACAGTGATGAAATATATAATATTAATATGGAAACTATTTTCAAAAGGTAATGTAACTTTACAGGTTAGAGGATGAAGTGGTAACTAATCTTTCTGACAAGCACCCTAAGCCAAAGAGTGGACCTTCCAAAAAAAAAAATAAAACTCACATTCATCACCCCCTAGGAGTTCTGCTCAGGTACAGTAGAGAAAGGGTGTGCAAGGAGCCAACTGGTGGCTCCCTGATCCTCATTTTCTCAGCCCTGGCATTAAAGGAAGAGAGGGTCCCTATCTTCTTCACCCTACTATGGGTCAACCTTGACATGGTGAAGATTGTGTGATTTGTGGTGTAGGAGATGGCAAAGGAACCTCCATTAACTGTCTTCCAGCAAGAGAGCACCTCAACCAGTGGAAAATTCCCCTTGTGCAATCTTCAGCCACTCTGCACCAGTTAAAGGGGCTTTAGTAGATGGTGAATGGTCCTAAATTTAGACATTTAAAATCACAGGTGTAGTGTATGAAACTTTGAGAACTGTAATAACAGTGTGTGGTTAATGAACTTCAAAAGCAAGAATATTCTAGATCCAGAGTTCAAAAGGTTACTTGTCAGTTGAAGGAAGTTACATCGTGAGTCAGTTAATTACTGTAATTAAAAATGAAATAGGAATGGGTAATTTCTTATATTGGGTCCCTCTGACTGTGCTTTTATTTTATTGTTACTTAATTTTCTTCTTCTTTTTCAGAGTCAAATAAAGTCACTATATGGCTTGGATTTGGGAGACATGCAATTATTATTTTTTTTAAAGTCTTCCTTTCCCTTTCCATTTAGACAGTTTCAAAACAAGAGCATAACATAATGCAATTTAACATAATCCACTGCATGAAGTACATCTTTAACAGCTGCATCATATATTCCTAGAATCTGTCTTATTTCTTTTTTGAAGATGAAAATTGATGCAAATCTACACATGTTTTATCTATATCCAAATTCCACTTAGCAGCAAAGTACCATTCTAGAATTTCATTACTGCCAACAAATCTTGCATTTTTCCCTTTAAATGTCTTTCAGAATCAAAGGTAACTGATGTTGCAGCATAACAACACTGAAGAAGAGTGTTTGGCTGCTTCCTTGATGGGGAAAATGTCAAAGGAAGATATACATACTATACATGCATAGTATTTCAAAGACAGTCAATATCCTCTTATGTTCATATTGTACAATCATAACTTGTTGGCACTAAAGTTTCATTTTTAACTAAAGGACTTGATTGAAGAGTGTTATTCTCATAGTAAAATTCCAGTTAGACATACTTCTTAGTTCTAGCTTTGATTTATTAGGAACTTAGCTGTCAAATGACTTGCCAGAGAGCCAAGAACTTGTAGAACAGCTATTACTTGAGATCACATTTAAAAGGGAAAAAGTGCTGTAATTAGAGAGAACCTTCAAATAAGTTCAGTGCATGAAACAAAAGGTCAAAACCAAGGTGTTCCCTTGAAGAAGGAACCCTTGGGAATACAATAATGAGAATCACTGCCAATGTGTCTATTTGACACATCAGTGTTACTCAAAGACCAATTGGTCCACCTCAAAGAAATGTACTAGTGTACAAAAAGAATTCCTTTTATAAAACACTTCTCCCCAATTCCTCCACAGCACAGAACAAGTACTAAGGAAAGGAAGGGACTAAGATAGTGCTAACGATAGGGCAGACCATGCAGAAGGGAAGGGTACATGAAGACTACTTCCAGTGCCAAATGTAAAGGAGCTCTCCAAAAACCGTAATCCTTGTGCTCACTTGAGCCCATGATCTGCTCCCCTACTTGCATCTCCATATTCTCAAGTCATTTCGAAAGGGTGAGGTGGAGGCAGGGCCATGGTACATTTGCTACTTTGCACTGACCACCTGTTTAAGGGGTGCAGTAATGGGAGTATTCTCTTTTAGTTCTGGAAGCCATTGTGCCATAGGGGAAAGAGAGAAGCTGCCTATCACCTCCAATGCAGACTAATATCAAGTAAGCACAAATATTTTGGTAGGTAAGAAATATATTTTTAGGAAATCTCCCAAATTACCTAAAGTGATTATTATCGTTTCTGTTTCTTGTTGTGTTTTTGTTTTGATTGAGAAACATTTCATTATACCCCCCAATTTTTTCCATATTAAGAGACTCTGGCTGATGGAACAGTTATTATATTCCTGAGTTACACATTAAAAAGTAGTAGAGCATGCCCTTCATCAATCAAAACATGGAATCAGTAAGGATACACAAAAAACACCTGTCTTGATAGTGTTGAGGCTAATAAAAGTTTTAATTATAATTTTCCAAAGCTTGTACATGTGTGTCTTAATATCATAGCAACCTGCTATTCTAGAATGAGAGATACTGTCAGTATTTCAATATTCAAAAGTCAAGTTTTAATCAGCCTCCATGTATAGTATCTCAATGAAAACTGAAATGCACACATGTATAAAGGCTATTTGCAGTTTAAGAAAAATTGGGCAATAAGGCCTTGAGCCTATATACTGTACACTTGTGAGTAATGGTACACACATGAGTAACCCCACTGAGTTCAATGAGACTTAGAATCATAGAATATTAGAGTTGGACGGGACCTCAGGAGGTCATCTAGTCCAACACCCTGCTCAAAGCATGACTATCCTCAGTTAAATCATCCCAGAGAGGGTTTTGTCAAGCCACAGCTTAAAAACCGCTAAAGATAGAGATGCCACCACCTCCCTAGGTAACCCATTCCAGTGCTTCACCACCTTCCTAGTGAAAAACTTTTTCCTAATGTCCAACCTAATGTCCTCCCGCACTGCAACTTGACACTGTTGCTCCTTGTTCTGTCATCTCCCACCACTGAAAACAGCTTAGCTCCATCCTCTCTGGAACCCCCTTTCAGGTAATTAAAGGCTGCTATCAAATCCCCCCTCATTCTTCTCTTCTGAAGACTAAACAGGCCTAGTTCTTTCAGCCTCTCCTCATAAGTCTTGTGCTCCAGCCCCTTTATCATTTTTGTTGCCCTCCGCTGGACTCTCTCCAACTTTTCCACATCCTTTTTGTAGTGGGGGGGGGCCCAAAACTGGACACAATACTCCAAATGCGGCCTCACCAATGCCAAATAGAGGGGAATAATCACTTCCCACGATCTGTTGGCAATGTTCCTACTAATGCAGCCCAATATGCCATTAGCCTTCTTGGCAACCAGAGCACACTGCTGACTCATATCCAGCTTCTTATCCACTGTAACCCCCAGATCCTTTTCTGCAGAACTGCTGCCTAGCTTATCGGTCCCTAGTCTGTAGCTGTGCATGGGATTCTTCCATCCTAAGTGCAGGACTCTGCACTTGTCCTTGTTGAACCTCATCAGATTTATTTTGGCCCAATCCTCCAATTTGTTTAGGTCCTTCTGTATTCTATCCCTCCCTTCCAGGGTATCTACCACTCCCCCTAGCTTAGTGTCATCTGCAAACTTGCTGCAAACCATCCTCCAGATCATTAATGAAGATGTTGAACAAAACAGGCCCCAGGACCAACCCCTGGGGCACGCCACTTGTGACCAGCTGCCAGCTAGACATGGAGCCATTGATCACTACTCATTGAGCCCTAGCCAGTTCTCTATCTATTTTATAGTCCATTCATCCAACCCATACTTTTTTAACTTATTGATAAGAATACTGTGGGAGACCGTATCAAAAGCTTTGCTAAAGTCAAGGTATATAAAATCCACCACTTTCCCCACATCCACAGAGCCAGTCACCTCTTCATAGAAAGAAATCAGGTTGGTCAAGCTCTTGGTGAATCCATGTTGACAGCTCCTGATCACCTTCCTTTCTTTCAAGTGCCTTAAAATGGATTCCTTGAGGACCTGCTCCTTGATTTTTCCAGGGATTGAGGTGAGGGTGACTGGCCTGTAGTTCCCTGGATCCTCTTTCTTCCCTGTCTTGAAGATGGGCACTATATTTGCTTTTTTCCAGGCATCAGAGACCTCCCCCAAGTTGCCACGATCTTTCAAAGATAAAGCCAATGGCTCTGAAATCACATCAGCTAACTCCCTCAGCACCCTCGGGTGCATTGCATCTGGCCCCATGGACCTGTGTATGTCCAATCTTTCTAAATATTCTTGGACTTGTTCATTCAGCACTGCGAGATGCTCACCTCCTCCCCATTCAGTGCCACCCAGTGCAGTAGTCTGGGAGCTGACCTTGTCTGTGAAGACAGAGGCAAAAAAGGCATTGAGTACCTCAGCTTTCTCCACATCCTCTGTCACTAGGTTGCCTCCCCCATTCTGTAAGGGGCCAACACTTTCCCTAATCTTCCTCTTGTTTCTAACATACCTGTATAAACCCCTCTTGTTCCCCTTCACATCCCTTGCTAGCTGCAACTCCAATTGTGCTTTGGCTTTCCTGATTTCATTCCTGCATGTTCGAGCAGTATATTTATAATCCTCCCTAGTCATCTGATCAAACTTTTAGTTCTTGTCAGCTTCTTTTTTGTGTTTAAGCTCACCAATGACTTCTTTGTTAAGCCAAGCTAGTTGCCTACTACACTTGCTATTCTTTCTGCACATCGGGATGTTTTGCTCTGTGCCCTCAATAAGGTTTCTTTAAAATACAGCCAGCCCTCTTGGATTCCTTTCCCCCTCATACTAGCCTCCCAGGGGACCCTGCTCATCAGTTCCCTGAGGGAGTCAAAGTGCTTTTCTAAAGTCCATGGTCCGTATCCTGCTGTTCTCCTTTCTTCCTTTTGTCAGGATCCTGAACTTGACCATCTTGTGGTCACTGCTGCCCATTTCTACTTCCCCTAACAAATCTTCCCTGTTTGTGAGCAGCAGGTCAAGAGCAGCACGGCCCCTAGTTGGTTGCTCCAGCACTTGCACCAGGAAGTTATCTGCAACACAGTCCAAAAACTTCCTGGATTGTTTGTGCCCTGCTGTATTGCTCTTCCAGCAGATGTCGGGGTGATTGAAGTCCCACATGAGAATCAGGTCCTGTGAACTGGAGACTTTCCCTAGTTGACTGAAGTAAGCCTCATCTACCGCATTCTCCTGGTCTGGTGGTCTATAACAGACAGGGACCACAACATCCCCCTTATTGTTCCTGCTTCTAAGCATCCCAACAAATATTTCTTCCTCCACCTCCTGCCTTTCCCTTTCCAATAATTTCTGACTACACAGATTTCAGTCCTGTCCCCAGTAAGCAGTAAGCCTGGCTGAAGATGATGTTCCAACTAGCAATTTCACTACATACAAAAAAATAATGCTGTGGAAATTGTAATAGCCCCACGAGCACAAAAAGTATAAACTAAAAGAAATAAAGTATCTTTGTCAAAGGTGGCAAGAGGGCTACTGAAATCCAAAAAGAAGATACAATACAGGTACACTCTATTCTTGTGCTGTGCGAACTATGCTATGCAATTCCACAATGCAAAGAACAGACACATGGCATTTGGTTATGTTCTATATATGCACACAGAATTAAATGCAATTTATTAAAGATCAGTAACCAATCGGGAATTCAATTGTCTTGGATATGGATTTGGGAAGATAAACATACATAGATATTACATTTTGTATAGTAACGACTAATCAGGGGCTACAAATAATGGTGATATTCACCTGAAATCATGCTGATTGGAGAAATATAAATAAAGCAATTAACAATGAAGAATGTGCTTTGTACTGGGACCTTTAAATATTTCATTTAAAGTTACTTTGAACCTATACCATGCAACTTTCAAAGTGGCAAACAGCTAGTACCTATGTATAAACTGTAGCGCACAGCTGTAGGAGGTGATCATCTGGGCATTACAATGTAACTTCTTTTAATGTAAGATGATATTCTTAGCCATTTGGTATGTATAACACAACTCCAAACAGAATGTTCACTGTGGTTGGTAAACAAGAAGACCCAGCATCTGGAGGAGCTCTAGTTGGTGCTTTTAAAAACTTATCATTTAACAACCTGACTATAATTTATGGTATCTATAATATCTGAGATGGGCAATTGTCGTCACTAACAGAATGACAAAATAACTATGCCAGCATTGAGAGCCTACAATGTACATTTGTGAAAACACCTGGCAATACCAGTTCATCTAAGTCAAAAATATCTATTACAAGCAGGCCAAAAGGAACTGCCTGTGTCCATGAAAGAGAAGAGTCTGAAAACAGAAGGAACCCAACTGTAAATGCAAAATTAATTATAGCTGTAATTACACAAAGTTTTCAAATCTAGCTACTTTAGATTATCATTAAAAATGGTTGAATTCTTCCTGGCAAACGGATTATCAGTCAAATGCAGCCCTTTTTATTTTTATTTTATTTTTTGCAAATTGCCCACCAAAATAATGATTTTTACTGTATCCATTAGTAGAAATTGTTCATGGATACTTCAGAGCTCCTCTGAGTTACAGCAGCTTGCAACTAGGGCTCACCAGAGCACAGCATGCTTCTTCACAGCAATTCTCTTATATAAAAAGCTCCATCTACTCTAGGAAATGAACACTTTGCTGACAATGGTTGACTGCAATGGTACCCTTGAACAGGCTTTGAAAATGGTTTAATTAGTAACAATAGTATAAAAATCATTTTCAGCACAAGCATTGGCTTCAGTTCCATTCCTGAAACGGAGTTGAAAATAGTTCATCATCTCTGCACCAGCAGTTCAACTGTTATCCTTTCCATATCAGTTCAGGAGGAATCTGCAAAAAAAATTGATTTTGTAACCCTTCATATTGGTTAATAGAAGGGTCCTTTCTGTTTCAGGGCAAGTATCATATAAGATACTAACATTCTTGGGTTTTCAGTTCATGTATTCAACATCATAGCCTTCATTTTAAGCATTCCCCCAGTGCAGCTAAATGTTTACCATGCTTCACATTTTTTATTGTAATTTTTTTCCTGGAAAAAATTCCACTCATCTGGATGGTTTTATTTCTTAAGATGACTTATGGTGGGGAAGGAGAAATCAGACAGCAAGCCCTGATCATGCAAGCTATTCCATGCAGCTATTCCCTACAATCATGCCGAGTCCCATTAAAATTAATAATCTATGTGGGCACAAAGGTTCAGCCACATGGAACAGATTACAGGAGGAGGAAGTTAGCTGAAGCAAGAATTAGCAAGAGTTTATCCATTTCATATTACGCTTCATGATAATTATTATTTTGCATATATTGTCCTTAAATATAACTAAAATATAACGACAGCCCGATAATAAATATTGGTAACATCTCTTTTCTGTTACTTACAAAAAAAAGGCAAACCAAACCACAACAGCGTTCAAGCGGAAATGGACTTTCTGTTAATAGAAATTTTACCAAATCTTCTTTCAGATAACATCCTTTGATCTTAATAATGATGAAGATCTAAGAGAGTGAACAAACATTTGTGAGTGGGCTGAAATTTCTAAAATAAATCTGGAAGCAACTTAACAGTGGAGCATATGTACTTCAGTGGGTACAAAAACCAGCAACCAACATACATCTCTTTTATTGCATGAGAAAAGTCAATCGGCTTGCTAAGATCTCGTTATAAAAGGAATGCTGAGATGATAAACAAACTGTTCCAAATAAGCCCTCATGATTCTGGCCTGAGTTCAGAAAATCACTTAATGGTGAGCTTAATTTTGAGAATGTGAACAGCTCTGCTGAAGCCAATGGGATTACTCACATGTTTAAAGTTAAGCACATGAACAAATGCTTTCCTGAATCATTATTTCTAAGATTAGAATAGATCACTTGTGACAATAAACATTAAAAGTAATTTTAAAAAAATACACCTTTTCTGAACTGGAATCGAGACATAGACCTACTATGATAACATGCTTTGTCGTACAGCCAGATTCAGCTATGCTTGCTGCAGTGAGGGACAGATAAGGATAGCTCTGTTCAGGAAAGTATTCAGCCCCAGGGGGAATGCAGGCACTGCTGTCCACCCTCATGGATATCTTTTAGGAGAAGACAGCTGTAAGTGTCCTAATAGGGGAGATTGCAGCAGTGATACAAACTGACTCTAGCACTCTATTGGGGCAAGCACAGACAGTTTCAAGCCCCATGCTATCAGTGAAATTGTGAACATTTTTCAAGTGATGCAACCCTCTCTCCAGGATTCATCCTCAGTGAATCCATCCCATGGTTTCTATCATATTCCGCAATATGCAGAGCAAATGAAATTTGAGGACCATACAGTCAATTTTTGCAGCTCATCAGAATCATGTATAAACGCAGTATCATCGGTCACTGACATTTTCAAGTGTTCATAAGTCACTGTTGATGTTAAATTGATGTTTTCTGCTGCTAGGCATTGTAATGTCAAACAAATTCAGAAAGTTGAGAGAATTTGATTGTGATTTGTGGTTTAAGTCAGAATACAGAAGAATATCAATTTAAAAGTTAACACACTAGCCCCTCATTTCAGAGCTTCAGAATCAAAGATACTGGAGAGACAAAACACCTGCTCTGCCACGTTGTTCATCCCTTGTCAATGCAGGACTGTTTCCTCTAATACATTTTATCTACTCTTCTTTTAAAAAGCCTGTTAGTATCTGTTAGTAAATATTAATCCTTTTAGTCCTTTTCTTTTTGTATATTTGATTCATTTATAAATTAACCATTCTTTAGAATCTATGAATTCTAAGGACCAGAACGCTGGTTCTTAACATGTAAGTAACCCCATTCAGGAATTTTGTACATTAGGTTGTATTTAATAGTCCTTGGTGCTGCCATGTCTATAGAAATCCAGATATTCTTGGAAACCATCCCCTTAACATACATACGTATACACATATATATGTACGCATATATAAACCTGGGCGATTGATGAGGGATGATTGTTACAGTAGATGCTTCCTATTGAGGAATCAATAGGGAAGAATGATTATGGGGGAAGATGGACCCACCAAAAGATATTATCCTGAAGAACATTCGTCCTCTCAGCTGTAAACAATTATGCCTTCACACATCCATCAGGTAAGCTGAGAACGTACTTATATTAAAAAACATGACATCAGAATATATGGTTCTACAGAGTATTCTTGGCAAATGGGGGCTCTGTCTTCCTACCCTATATAATGACGGAATGTTTGGAACTTAGCTGGGGAAAGAAACTTTGCTTCTCACCAGTTACAGTGAAGAAGAGCCAGACTCAGCTTTTTACCTTACATCAAGGTATCTAATAGAGCTATTCTTTCTGAATTTGGTATAGTGCTGTACTAACCTTGGATTGATAATCTTTGATTACATAATTCCAATTGAGCCTGTTATTCGACAATCTCAAATTGTTAACTTCAGACATACAGCAAGGCCCAAGCAATATAACTCCCAGCACTTCCCTTCAGAGATTATTCAATGATTTCAGAGATCTTGCTATCCAGAAGCTTATTAGCCTGATATCCATCCTACATTTTTTTATATTAATTTAATGTCATTACCCCTTGTTACAACCCATCATACTATTTTGAGCTTTAATATAAACAGATAGATCCTTCTTATCAGTTTTGTTGGCTTGGCACAGGGAGTCATTTTTTTAGCTTCCATGTTTGTGTTGTATTCTACAGACTATGGGGGTCTTGCTTCATATCAAGCACTAATTTTAAGACTGCTAACAACTGGCTATGCACTTTTGTAGCGGGCCACCAGCTGGCAGTTACCACAAGAGTCTCTTTGTTTTAGAACTACCCTGGTAATGAGACTGGTTATCCCCCAGGCTACCAACATTTATAATCTTTCTTCTTTTAACTGAGTTTTTGCTAGAAAACATAAAATCCTGGCTACCAATAACAGACGCACAGAGAGAATTTCCCCTAGGATATTTAATAAACTCAAGCCATACAACAAGAACTAAAGAAATCACTTGGAAAAAAATGACAATATGTTTCTTTAGCTAACAGAACAGCAGGATCTTGTTTTGATTACTTTTTGTTGTTGCTTTTTCTCCCACAAGCTCTTAATATTAAAAAGTCAAATTCTATGTTTGCAGATTTTCTCCAACTAGCATATAAAAAAAATTTCCAGGAATTAATAATGTAATTTCAGATAATACTGCTTCCTTTATGCAAAGTTACAATACATGCCATGTTTAATACTTGCTAGGAATCGGCCTATATGGTTTGGATTAATGCATTGACAGTGAAGTATTCTGTGATTCATGTCAGAAACAAGAGAGGGAGAGATTAACTGAACTTCCGTAAACTGTCATCACAGTGAATGCCAAGCCAGCACATTCCAAATCGGATGGTGAACTAAACATGCTGGATATGATTTAACACCTTCCTAGACAGAAAATCACAGCATGTACTACTGAGTGAGCAGTCTTCTTTAACTTACTTGAAGAAATTAGTTTAAAAAAAAATTCCTTCTGCACAGGAAAGGTTTAATAAAAGAAGAAATGGTAGGAATTGTATGATCAATAGCTGTATTTGCCAGATGTTTTTATGCCTAAACATTTTAATTGGGAGGGAGAAAAATGAAGCTGGATTCCAGCTGTCTTCGTACTGGGCCCAATTCCTGGGGCTATTGGATATTGTCCAGTTCCAAGGCACAATTTAAAGTGGGATGGGACTGCTCTAAACCAGCTTCCAGAGCCCCAAGGCTTCAGTTTTGCTCCCTCTTCCCCAGCCACATCCTGTACTTCAGGGGTGGGGCAGAGGTAATGGATGGGGACCTCTCCAGCCCTGCATCACCCAATGTTTCTGCCATGCCAGGGGAATTCTCACTGGCTACTTTATAGCTATTTTGCATTGGTAGAACAACTCAACACAGCCAAAGAGGAGGTCAAGATCTGACCCTTAGAATTTACAAAATGTACTACTGTGTATGTATTGTGGTAAGGTCAGGCCAGATGGCTCTAAAAGAGTATACCTGGGCCAGTATGAGGGCCCAAAAGGGTTAAAAACTCTCTGCCTGGCAGGCAGAGGAAAAGACACAGCAGGGCAATTAACGTCACCTGGCCCCGATGAAGGGAAAAGCTGCTAGGAGGTCTGGGGCAGCAGCAGGAGAAGGGTCTCTCTTGATCAGAAGACAGAGCTCTGCTTCAGTCAGAGGAGATGAGGTAGCTGGGGGCGTCCTGACCGTGTGAAGTGGAGGTAAAGCGCAAGACCCATGAGGGGGAAGTTGGCAGTTTGCCACAGTATATACATCAATTTTCAATTAATCATCAATTTACAGACTGCAAAACCCCCACTCTCTCAGGTCTCTTTTCTATGTGTATGTTTCTATCCACATTGATTAAGCCACTTCTCAACCTGCTCTTCAATAAAATGAATATATTGAGCTGTTAAACCTCACATTGTAAGGCTTATTTTCTGGCCCCTGGATCTTTTTTGTGATCTCCTTTGAACTCTGCAGAATGTCTACATTCTTCTTGAAGTGCAGGCAACAGGCATGGACAAGATCACTTCCCTATTTCTCCTTGATATTTTCCTTTTTATACATGTGAGAATCACATTAGACCTTTTAGCCACATAATTGCACTGAGAGCTCATGTTGAGTCAGTTATTTACAATTACCCCTAAATCCTTTGCTGGGTCACTGCTTTCCAAGACAGTCTCCTATGCTGTGCATATAATCTGCATTCTTTGTTTTCAGATGTATTATGTGGCTGTATTAAAGCACGTTTTGTTGGATTGTGACTATTTAACATGGTGATTCAGATCACTTAAATAGTAACCTGGTCTTCTAATCATTTACTAGCTCCTCATCTAGGTTTCATTTCCAAACTTTACAAGTAAAGGACTTTACATTATCAACTAGATCATTGATAAAAATTTTGAATAGCCAAGAATCCCCTGCTTATTGGTATCTCCTCATTCACAACTACATTTTGAGAGCTGTCATTGAACCAGTTTTTAATCCATCTAATGTGTGTCCTGTTAAATCCATATAATGCAATTTTTTCAAAATCTTTTAATCAAGAAGCCACATGCTTCTCAGTCAAATCCCTTGGAGACATCCAAATATACTATCTCAGCATAGTTCCTTCATCAGCTAGACCTGAAGTCTTGTCAAAAAGCAGGTTTGTTTGACAGGACTTACTTTCCATGAAAGCATGTTGTCTGGCATTCATTATATTTAGCCTCTAATTCTTTATTGTGTTCCAGATTAACCATTCCATTATTTTGCCTGGGTGTGACATCAGCCTATCCAGTATATGGTTCCCTTGGTCATTTACCCTTTTTAATTATTGAAATTATGTTGGCAGTCCTTCAGTCCTTTAGAATTTCCCCAGTTTTCCAAGGTTTATTAAAAACTAATATTAGTCATTTAGAGAGCTCTTCAGCTAGTATTTTTACAGCCTTATCTGCAGAACTACGCTTGAGTAAGGACTTTTTACATGCCATGTTACGTGCTTCAAAGTTCAGCCACTTTTGGGATATAAAGAAATGTATTTTTGTCTACACTCTGAGTATGCTGAAATTACTGAAGGGATTAAATTTACACTTCCCAAAACATATCATTTTAGCCAGGGACAGAACATGGAAAAAATCAGTTCTGGAGAAGAACTTTTTAAGAAGTTATCAGCATGTGAATACAGGAGATTATCATTAAATCTATTTTGCAACCTTAACGCTACCATTTGTTACTAAGTGACCACTATAATAATGATTGATGTGCTGAAAAATAATACAAAACTTTTCAATAACCTTTCTTTTCCAAGTATTTGGACACTGGCAGTAAAGATAATGTAATTAAGTGGGGTGCGTGTGTGTGAGAGAGAGGATGTTGCTATTTTACTGCTTCACCCTTTAGAACCCAATTTATCCAACAGATTTTAAAACCAGTTGTTTGAGGCTAAAATCTTTACAACTCACGGAGTGAACAGATGGCACAGCAATATTAACAATGACACTATAGATACCAAATGAATCTGTGCGCTGTTCCAGTTAAGTGGCTGTTAGCATCTCTATTACAAACCCCAGGTTTTAAGGGTTTGAAATTCAGCTCTTTTAAGTAACATCTGGCAAAACTTGGTGTACAAACTGCAAGCTTAGGTATAACTTTTTAAACAAAAACCCATTTGAATTATTGAAACCATTTTAAAGTTGGAAAGTCAGATTCTATCACCTCTGCACAGTCTGAGTAACGCTATTGGACCTGATCCAAAGCACTCTGAAGTCAATGAGAATCTTCCACTTGTCTTCAATGAGGTTTGAGTCAGACACTTAGTGAGTGGTCACATTGATTTCAATGCCACTATTAGTGGAGTGAAGTACTACTCAATGCAAGCCAAGGAAAATGAAGTAAGATGCATTGCTGCAACTCAGTTTTTACACTAGTGCGGCACATATACAATAGAGGTTTGCAGCAATGCCGCTATGATGGAGGAGTTGCAGTAATACATAAAACCCCAGTGAGGATAAGGTCTCAGTTTGGACAGCCAAGTTTTGCCTGCAGAAAGACTAAGTGCAAACTCTGTAAAGACTCCAGGATTTGGATCATAGGCTGTACAACTTTAAATTATGCTCCTGGGATTAGTAACTCCTGTTACCTGTAGGTCTCTGGCTTGAATTGGCACCAGGGTGGTTGTGATCATTAACAATCTTGGAGTAAAGATAAAGAGAATTTTAGTCCATACTTTATACATTGCATTACATTTTCAAAGCACTGAACAAGAAGCACAATGTCATTGAAAATGATCCAGAATTTGGGGCAAGCTTCACATTAATCAACTAAACAGAAGCTAATAAATTAGGTGGTATTGTGAATGCCAGACAGAGCAAAGAAAAATGCAAAAGGTTAGAGATAGGGGTAGGAAATAACACAATGATATTCAACCCAGAAAAATACATGCCTATTCTTGTGTGTGTGTGTGTGTGTGTGTGTGTCCAGCAAAGACCAGAAAAGCAAACAAACCAGCCATATATAAATGAGTTTATAGTGCATTTGGAAATTAAAAAAAAGAATGAAGCATAATCAATCAATCCAATACGATTTGGAGCTGTACTCACAAAGGCATCCTTATCACATACCATAATAGTCTGATCACAGACAGGGATTTTGAGAATAGACCTAGGCTGAGATGTTTACAGGAGCCTATGGGAGTTAGGCACCCAAATTCCATTTAAATTCCTTGGGAGCAGAGCATCAAGGGAGTTCCCCTAGTCTCATGTGAAAAATTCCAGCTTTAGGGTTGCATATATATTTTTCAGTGTCACAGTACTGGAACATTGTTAACATAACAACATAAGAACCACCATACTACATCAGACCAATGGTCCATTTAGCTCAGTGTCCTGTCTTCCACACAGTAGCCAATGCCAGGTGCTTCAGGGGGCATGAATACATCAGGTAATCATCATGTGATCCAACCTGTTGCCCATTACCAGTTTCTGGCAAACCATAAATTGTAGGGAATACAAAGAAGATTAGAAAAATGCTTAGTGGCTTGAGAGAAAGATTTGACATTCAAATACATCCCCCTGATGACACTGGCACCTATGCAAGGACCGGATGACCATACACAATGATTGGAATGGAAGAAAACCACTGAAGGAAAATAATTGCTTAAAGACTTAAGGACATAAAATCAATTTCTGACTGTTTATGCCAAGGATACAATGTTCTTTATGAGTCACACAGGTACTTCCATAAACCAATGACTTCTTTGTATGTAAGACTGTTGTTCTGTGAAACTGTCTGCTGGTTTTTGAAGTTTTAGGTTGTCATTGTGTGAAAACATTGGCTCCGTTTTGTTGCTTTCAATTGAGGTGCTCCTTCTGTTGAAACATTTGTCTTGTGCTGGTGTTTTTATTTTAGATATCTTCCTTTCTAAATATCAAGTGTCATTTCAGCATAGAAGGACTCAAAATCCACAGCTCAGAAGTGTGGAAGCATGTGTAGCAGTATGAATGCAGTAGCTGATATGGTCTTGTGCAAATCACCCAACAGCAGTTTTTTAAAAATCCATATTTTGAACTTAGCTTTTCTTCCATGGCCGGAGGAAGATGGGAATGGACAAGAGCAGAAGTCCCATCAACATCAAAATTGTACCACCACCTTAACTCTGGATTTGTTAGTCAGGCTCCATAATATATTAATGGTGTATGTGCATGTTATATTTGTTTCTAACTCTGCCCTATCTAACTAATTTTAACCAAAAAATGAACACAACTTCTCTTTTTAAAGACAATTAGCTTTACACATTTACAGCCATACACATTATAGCTATAATTAGCTTTACACACTTGCAGGCAAGTGTACATACTTACAATTTCCCTATCCTTTGAGATAGCCAATTAACCAGTCAGTTATCTTAGTGTTCTGTTAGTTCCATCTGTCCCTAAATAATTCTTAAGTTCTGGATCATTTGGACTTATAAGAATACCTATGTTGGAAGTCCTTCATATGGTTCTCTTTCTCTTAGCATGTTTCCTGTTGTGTATTCCATTTCAACTGGGAACAGGTATGTCAAGTCCTTAGTTAGCTTTAAATTCAAGTGAAAGTAGGGGGACCATCTTTTCAAAATGCAAAAAGGGAACACATGCCTTTAAAAAAAATCATGGGGAATTGTATATGTACACATTTTATATTCTATATTTAAGAATCTAATTAAATTAAATATCAGCTTACCAATGTGTCTTTTTCTTCATTGGACTTTAATTTGTCAGACAGTTTTACAACAGTTCATATTTTTGCAGTAAAAAAAAAAAAAGGTACAGTTCTCCAACAAATGTAAAAAATAAAATAAAAAAAAAATACAATCAGCAGTGTTCATTTCAATTTAAATGTGTGCTTCCTACTGGAACTTGCAGATTACAAGAGTTTGACAGTTCATGTAACAAAATTGGTAGAAATTAGTTTAGTTTTACTTGCACTTCAGCTTTTTACCACATCCACACAATACCTGTTTCTTTGAGCCATCCATATTATGCTCATCAAGCTGAACACCATCTTAATATAGGCATTAGTGCAAGGTATACTGAGAAATGAAACAATTTTTAATAGATGTTTGAAATTCTAGGCCTGCCTTGTCGAAGGTATGCTTCTATTTTTGGTGGGTGGTCATAGTCCTCTCTGTAACATAGCTAAGTATCAGAACAATACTTGAAATTTCTTCGTACAGTTCATCCAAATCAATTTTTAAGGAGTCTATCAAATTTTCAGGGTCTCTGCAAATTTGCACTAGCCTTCCTGGGTCAACAGGAAGATGCTACTTCAAAATGTTTAAGAGAATGGCATCTGAGAAGTCAAATGACTTTTCCTGATAGCTTAGTGTAAAAACTGAGCAGATCGTGTTCCATCTTTTTAGCATTGTCTGTCGGTTTCTTTAGACCTGTATTCAACAAATAGCCAAATAATTTGTCTTCTTTCCTTCTCTGTAGTTTTTCTGAATGACAGCATTGTACAGCACAAACTAGTAATAGGCATATCCAGTTTTTCAAGTTTAAGCTTGGTTTCTTGGAAAATTTGTAAGACATTCAGCAGAAATAGCACGTAGAGCTCTGAAATGGAATTTGCTCACCAGTTTCATCTGCTATGAACATCAGATAGTTTTGGGGCACTCTTTCTTCCCCAGTGACTGGAAATAAGATTTGATCACTGGCAAGGATTTCAAAATCTTATCTACTGCTGTTACAAGGGAAAGCCATCAAGTTGGTATGTGTCTTACTAACTCTACCCACTCTGTCTCAAGAAATTCAGAAGTCTCCCTTCAGTTTTCTGCTCTCTTTGGTGAAACTGAAAAGTGGTTGAAAACTTTAATGACCACAGTCTCCAGATCATATTCCAATTGATCAGCAACACATTTTTCACAGTTATGAGTTATGTGTGCTGGACAGTTGGCAGCTATGCCTGCTGTATTCTTTTTTAAGCAACTAATATACTGAATGGTGTTTTCCGTAATTCACGCTGGCATTGTCAGCACAGTAGGCAGGCATGAGGGATAAGTCAAGCCATTAAAATCTAGCACACATTTATTGTCTCTGAAATCACAGTCTCATCATGGCCACTGTAAAAATCCAGCAGACCTGTCTGATACCCTTTGGTGGTAGAAAATACCACAGAGCAATGGGGAAGAGTTTAGTATTTCCTTTATTTGATTCATCAGATTATACACTGTAAAACATGTAGTGATTCTTTAATTTGTTTAGCATAAGCTCTGTGGTGTACAGAGCAAGTACATTTTTAGTTATGGCCGCAGCTTTTGTATGCTGCATAGTTAGGTTGCCACATCTGAATCATGAAATGTACTGCTAATTACCTTGTTTCTGCAGTTTAAGGTTCTATAAGAATGGTGATGTTGGTTTGTGTGGTAAACCATGGTTATTTCCACTGCCATACATTTCTTTACCTGGTCTACATAATTTGTTTTCACAGCAAATTTATTTATTACTGTCTGCCTGGTATCAGAAGCCACATTTGCTTTGTGTCTGTTTGACTTTGAATGCTTCTTGATATCGTTTTCACCTCTGTGTCCAATTCCAAAATCTTTTTTACATAAAGCACAAAAAGCTGTAGTTGAATTTTTTAGATTTTTCCAAATCCACATGTATGACCTAACTCTCTCCTTTCTGAAATTACACAGGTGCTTGCTTTTTTTCTTTGATGGATTTCTGATGGTGAAGGGTCCTTCTTTCTCCAAGTCCGATGTATCGCTATCAATTCCTCTTCCACTTTTGGAGTCAGCCAATTTGCATTAAAAAAAAATTGACTGGTTTGAAATTTAAATAATGATACTACTATGCATGAATCATATTTTGTTTTCCATCTGCATCGCCAAAGCAGATTAGTTTCAGCCTTTTGGGAACAGGTGAGAAGTGTAACAAGTCACATGATACTGGGATGATAAATTATATCTTAAATTGGCTACACTGTGTCAATCATTCTGGGGCTGTAAGCATAGTGAATGACGCAATAGTGGTGGGGCTTTGCGCTGCACTGTAGTTTGACTGTGGCTAAGCAGTAAATTTGAACTGTGTCAAGGGGAATCCAGGAAAAATGATATTCCAGAGCCATTCAATCCTGGAGTGGGACTTGAAATCTACATTTTGGGACTGTCCCGCTCAATTAGGCATGGGTGGTCATCCTAAGTGAAACCCCTGTTTATCTGTATGTATTTTAACACAGGTGATTTCTTAATTGTACTTGTTGTATATTTGTTCTTCTAAAGCACCCACAGGAAAGGGTGCTAAACAAAATAAAGTGGCTGATTTATTGCCAGCTGCTGCATCTGCTTACCACTGCATTTCAACCAGCCCCAGAAGTCCCAAATGGCTTGACCTAGCCTCAGAGTTTTGTTTTGTTCTGAAAAACCCTTTAGTGCTGACTAAAATAGCAGGCGAAATCAGATGTTGCCAGCTAATGGGTCATCAGGAAAGACAGTGGGATCACTGGGTCATCAGAAATGAGCAGCATAGGACTTGTGGGCTGGTAACCAATTGTTAGTTATAATTCATAAATAAATTTAAGATTAAAAAAAAACAAACTACTGGTATATTGGCAAGTACCATAGAAGAGTATATAGCCTGTCTACTTCTTGATTTTCTTCAGTAGTTATAGTTATCTCAACTATTTTTCCTCTGTCTTAAGCTTTTTTTGTGTCACTTTTTTATTTAAAATGTTTTGTAATACCATTCAAATGTCTCATATAAGGCCTGCCTCACAGATCCTTACATATGAAAGTAGTCAATTGAAATCAGGTTTTCAGCACCTCTAAAAATCAGACCATTTAATTTAGGTATTAAATATGAAGTTAAGTGCCTAACTATAAGCCTTACGTTATGGGTCTGGGGAAAAATACAGATCTCCTGAGTCTGTGGCTTTTGCATTAATGTCAAGGTAACACTTTTTTTTCCTTCCAGACATCTTTTAACAAGGCATCGCTGAAAACATTTTATCAGACTTTTACAAATATCAACAGAATCTGTTGACTTAGAACTTTAAGAAAACAAGTATAATTTTGTATTTTGTGTGTGTGCACATGCACACAAACAGACAATATCTAGATGTTTCACCAAACTTTACAATACCAGGGGACAATTGTCACAACACTGAAACATTTTTTTAGAATGAAAGCAGTAAACATTAAGTGGTAACAGTTTGGAAGGCATCCACCGAGTGAGAGAGAAATACTGTAAAGCAAAGATAATAAAGAATCTGGTAAGGGCTTTAATAGCCAGCCAACATGTTTTAATGAATTAATTTTGAATAAGTGATCTTGGGGTAATTCACTCTTCCTGGGGAAAAAAAGATTAAGGTAATACATGTCAACTCTTTCTAAAGTGTTTGGAAAAACCAAGTTCCAAAAAGTTGTATTAAGAGAAACCCCAAAGTTCCCAAGTAATACTCAGTGATTTTAAGGGCTAATTTCCTTCAGTTATTGTTATAGAGGTATTCATACATCCTAAATTATGTACTTCAAATAAAACAAGGAATACATTTTAAAGAACTAGTTTGGAGCTGATAAGCTTATAATGCTATTGTTAGTGTATCCCTTTAAAACTATGGCCTCCAGATTTAAAAGTTAATTTCTTCTAAGTACAAATTTATTGGCTGCATTTGAAATTGAGGGAAACTGTATTTAGCATTCCGTGCAATGATACTATCTAGTTGGAAGAAAGACTTGGAGTTTGTTATCCATGGATGGTAATAAAGAGAAATTGGGAAGCCAAATGTGCTGATATTAATGTTATGTATGGTATTTGAAGATGTGTAGTGACTGTATGTGGTTCGTGTACCTTAAAATTCTAGAATCTTCTTCAGTAACAGATTTCAAAATATTAAGAAGCAGCTATAGCTAAAGCTGAGTTTGGAAACTGGATGAATCTTATAAAACAAGCTCCCACTCACTGTACTAATCTGACTGTTCTTGTTATTTTATTTTCTTCTTGTTGCTCCATTTAGATTTAATTAAAAGACATATTTGGCTGACTGTATTCTTGGGAAATTTAACAGTCAACAAAAGAGTAACTCACTTGGGTACTTATAATCCATCATAAGGTGATGTCACATTTGAATTAAACCAGAATTATGGACTCTGCAGGATACATTTGATAATAAATACATTTTAAAGGTGACCAGAAACAGGAAAAAAAGTGAATTTCTGCCATGTTTTGCTTTTGCTTTTATTTTTTCAATAGATATAGGTCTGCAAGGTTTTCTCAGTTTTGGAAGTTTTTCTAACCCTCTTGTTTCCCAACCCAAAAATATATGCTGAAAAGTTTTGTTTTCCTGCTTATTTTTTACATTAGAACTTCAGATTTTGGAAGATTCTATGGTAACTGGGAAACCAGCAAAACAATGCCTTCACAAGTGGAGAATGAACACCGAGCAACTGAAAGAAGAAGGAATTTCTTTTAAGGGATTCAGTGTGCTTGTATTATGAAACATTGCCTGTTCTGAGAAGATGTCATGGATTTACCACTGGGAAACTCTGCAAGGTTCCCCTCACAAAGTTCTCTCTTGTCAGTCTCCAAGATTTCTACCCACATTTCTTCTGCTGTGATTTTCTACATTAAGAACTAAGCAGGGTAAGGGATCTTTGGGAAGCTAGGGTCATCTATATAGGAGTTCCCTTCACTGGCTAAGGCTTACAGGCCCTTAGCTTTCTGAAAATGTAGGCTAACACTAACAGAGACCCCCTCTTGCCAGTGATGGCTCAGATCCTGGGATGTCTATACAGAAATTGTAACACAAGCTTTTCCGGATAAGGTCTGTGGGATTTGAGGGAAACAGTATGCATCCACCTCAGCCTTGTCCCTCCCCTACTTAGTCAGTTTATCTTCCCTTAGAATGGACCCAGTTGCACATAGGACTCTCCTGTGTTTAAGTGTGGGTATATGGGTGTGAGAAAAATGGTGCAACAGTGGCAGCTGATGCCCCCATTTCTGCCCAGAATACCTGCACAGTAGATCTCTCTGCACACAGGTTCAAGGGTATACAATCTGGCCCCCTATTTATTTCAAACACTTGTTTCATATTCAGAAGCCTTGAATCACTTCACTGCAATCAGATGCATAACTCATGAGGCTTCCTGGGACCTCACTGAACAAGCATTTTAGGTAAATCTTGTTTTGTAAACCAGTTTGCCGTTCACCTACTCTCTAATCATAAATATAACTATACATTTCTTCAGACAAATGAGGCATTTTCCAAGAATATCATTCCCCAGCATATATCAAGTGTGTAACTGTGTGATAAGAAATTAATCAGTACATTGGCCTCTGACTTCCATCTCCGTCTCTGCTCCTCTACTAGTCTCAGAGTGCATTTTCTATCTCCTCTTTTCCTTTTTCGGTCACAACTATCATAAGAATTTAAGTGTAGGCAGAGAGATAAGACAAAACCCCAATGTGCGATGTTGAACACCATTGACCAGTAAACATCCTGTGGTCGGGGATAATAACAACAGATTTAATAAGTACTTACAACCACCTTAGACACATTGCATTTTCACAGTGAAATGCTAATGTCACTATTAAATGCATAAATGCATTCTCTGAAGACACAACAGACATGCAGGTGTTAATACTGCATTATGGCATAGTGTGATTGGAGGATGACCTTCATTTTCATGTATGATTTTCCAAGCCAATTAAACAAATATGAAAATTTTAATTAAATTATTTAAATCAGTACATTTCCTTTATTGTGCTGGCCTGTATCTTTGCATCTATTTTGGGGGGTTTTTTTTTTGTTTGTTTGTTAAAGTTTAGATGGGAATATATCATAGATTTTACTCCCTGGTGTTTAGAGTAAACAGAAAAATTTCAAACTCAGATTTCCATAACCAATTTGAGAGGATATTCTCAATCTTCCAATCCATGGCAAACACAGAGACTAACATTTTTTCCCTCTGATTGTTACTTTTTATTTGTATTACAGTAGCACCAAGGAACACCAACAGCATGTTCTTGGGAAAGAAGTCATACCTCTTATGGATGGAGGCTAGCAGAGATTATAAATATATCTGAGATGACCACTTTAACTCCTTTTAAGAGTGAAACATCATTTGTAGTTCTTGTATAATTGAATATCCCTAGAGTTGTTCAAATATGGCAAGTAAATCAACACACTCCACCCCTTAAATTACACATTGAAGTAAAGCATGCTTGTGAAGGAAAACCTATTAAAAGGAGAAGAAAAAAAGAAGAACATTTTAAAAAAGTGAACAAAATGTTCATTCAAAAGATTAAAATCTGATTTTATACTATGAAAACTCATTACAGTGCAAATGATACTAAAACAGTAATTATTATTTTGATATTATCTCTTTTTTAATTTAAAATTTGGTTTCACTAACATTAGTGAGCATCAGTTTGTCTGAGGTATTTCTTTTTCTTCTCAACTTTATATTTATCAGACATTTTCTTTTAAAGCCTAATTTTTTAGTCTTACTATTTTTAGTATTTCTGCAAGGAGACATATTAAAACAACTTTGAGACTAGCATAATGGAAAAAATCTAGCAGTAATATACTAAATTAGCCTTTTTTTGTAAAACATCCTAATACGGATTTTAGAAGTACCTTAAACTGACATTGTTATTAATGGGAATATTAGATAAAATAAAATGCAGGATATATAATACATGTATTCATCTTTTTGGCTTAAACAGAAATGTGAAGTAACAATAGGAAAATTCTGCTTTATGACTGTTATAGTGATTCTTCTCATAAACCTATTTTGAGTTTTGTAAATGTAGTCCAACCGACATATTTTGTGGACTCCAGCTGGATTCATTTAAATACCCCTATTGGCAATTAGAGATCAATGAGTCTATTAAAAAGTTTAAATATATCTTTCAAGAGTCAAAACTATTTAGAAATAGGACAACAACACACCTCATTTGAAGGAATTTCTCTTAATCAAGGAATAGTATTCATGTTTTCTAATCAGAAGAAAGCATTGCTGTAGTTGAATATGCATCAAAATCAACCATTTTTCATGTAAGCACCAAATGGGAAATAATGGTTGGGAAATTATATTCACAAATTCCATTGCTGATAGTGAGGTGGCACAAATAACTTACCCTTTATTATGAGTTTGCCCTTTTCATAAACTTTATTTAGTTTCAGCTTCCCTCTTCTCCTAATGATCATATAATCAGTACCAAAGTCCAGTTACTGACTATCTGTATTGTCTCCAGTTACAAATGAGTATTATTTTATCCAATCTGTACTTTTAACTCTAGGGGTCTATTGTGTATTTTAAAAAAATAAAATCAGAAATTGCCCCAACCCCTAAGCTACAACTGATTCTGTTCCCTCTCATAAAACACCCATCATCCTCTCGCTATGACCCTCTCCCAACACCACACACACACACACACACACAGAGTCTTCCCCAATTGACTCAACATGCCCCCTCTTCCCAAACACATATCTGAGTCTGTGACTGACTCTGGAGTCCCCTCCACATCCTGCCCTCCCCAACATTGGAGGTGATTTTCTGGGCTGTCCATCCTGCTTCTCTTAAGGACCCTGCTCCTTAATCCCCACAACATGCCAATGAAAGAGCAGCTGCTAGGCTATGGGAAGAGGGCCATCTTTACCCTACTAGGCTAGAGGTGAGAGGCAGCAGCAGCAAAGATTATTCACCCCCCACTTGTGGGAAAGAGAGCAGGAGGAGCCAGGAGTTATTGCCAGGACAGCCATGTAACAAGTAATTGCTGTCACGCGCAGGCGGTGGGGAGACTAGGGAAGGTAGCCAACCAACTGAGGAATTCCCTGCAGACCCGTAAGAGGACTGACATTCTATAGTCTACAGGAAACGTCATAGGGCTGGAAAGTCTGACACTGTAATGAACCTTCTGGCTCCTTACTGGGCACTGTGCTAGCCCCTATTTCAAAATCCAGCTGGCAGAGGGCTCTATAATCTCTCCAGAGCACAAAAAAGGAAGCACTGCCAAATCTGAGAGAGGACTGGGGTCAGGACAGAGCTGCAGGCTGCATTAGAATGAGAGCAGCAGGCAGGAGAGAACAGTCTGGGAGCTGGCTGTGAACGGAAGGCCAGATTGCAGGCAGTTTAGGGGTTGGAGCTGGTGGGTTTGGCATGCCTGAGAATGGGTCAGAGGCTTATTCTGTTGCTGGCAAGAGGCCAGCAGAAGCAGCAGCAGCAGGAGGACAATGAGGACACATGGCTGCAACCGGCAGGCAGATTGGTGTGGAAGGGATGTAATGACACTGTTAACTTTCAGATCCCTAAGCAAGAGTGCCTTTAGGAGATGAATGAGGAAATCTTGGCTCACCTTTTGTTTGTTACTTTAAGCCATCATACATACAGTAACTGCACTGTTTATTTATGGCAGCCCTCATAAAATGATCCTTTTTATTCATCAGACTCTGCATGTGTATGGGAACACAATGAGAGCTAGAACTTGTAGAGCCTTGTGCATGGAACACTTATAGCACTTCCCGCCCAGCTTGTAGTACACCCAGAAACTACCAGATTTCTAGGGAACAGGTGATGCTCACAGTACCACCCTAAACCAGGGTTGATTACAATTGGTAACCCTTGCTCTGTGTGGCAGTGCCTGCTTAAAGTTATTGAAGGGCCATTGGCCAGGATGTTATTCACTTGGTCTAGGCATCATCTGTTTAATAGTAACTGGAACCGAGGTAATCATTCAATTACTGGCACTGGAGCGGTGGTGGTTCCAGCTCTCATGAGTATATGTACATGATACATATAACTGACTCCTAAAACAATTTCAGTATACACAGTGCTATATGGAGTTAAAAAATAATTCTGTATACAAACAATTATATTCCTGTTGATGGCAGTAGGAATGTGTTTGCTGAGGACAGGGGACATAAAGGGAAAAGGTAATATTCTCTAAGAGAACAGAAATCTAACAGTTTGCCAATCAACACCTCCCATATCCCCAAGCAGCAGTTCCCCAGGCTCCAGAACAGGACCACAGTAGAGATGCTAAAACCTGCATGCTCAAATTACACTCCTGAGAGCTCCCTTTGTCTTCAGGCCCAGCACTGGCAGACTGGCAGTGCTAGAAATTGCAGCCATTTGACCAACAGCAGCTTTAAACCGTTTTCAGGAACTGAAGTGAAAGGGTAATAAGCCGAGTGCTACTTGTAAACTCATAGTGCAAAACTGTGCTAAAATTCCTGGGTGATTAAGTTCAGTACAGAGCAAAATCCAACATTCAGGCTGTTCACGCCTCCAGCATTCTCTGCACCTAAGAATCTAACTCAATAGACAGTGATTTCAGAAGCAACCCTTGAGATACAGCAGGTGCCACAGTTAGGATGCTTATTTACAGGAGCATCTCAGGAATCTAAGCAGGGTAGTTTGTCTATGTGGTTGAACTCTTCACAGTCTTTGCTGTTCTTCTCTCCCAATGGAGACAGAACACTACATAGAGCCAGCAGGATGAGGGTGCACATTTACAGACAGCTCTTTCCCTTTTCTGTGCTTTGCATCTGCCATTTCCTTCCAAAAAACTGGCTCCACTCTTCCCTTCTCAGCTTGCTCTTTTATGCTTGCCCTTTCCCTTCTCTCCCTAAACATTGCTTGAACTGCCAAAAAAAAAAAAGGTACTGCTGGCTGCAAAGCCACTGTCAGGGAACATTTTGTACCAGTGCAGAAGACTTCACTCCTTTGCTGCTAACCATGCAATGCCTCACAAAGGTAAGTTGCACCCTGATGGAGGTATGTGAGAGCAAGTATATGTTTGCATAACTAGTGGTTTGAGGCCTTTGTTGGCAGAGGAAGATGTGCTGTTTGAGAAATGGGATTGTATTACCACAGCTGATTGCTTAATGGTGATGCATTTGCATATGATGTGTGAATAGAACACTTTGAAAAGTTGGGGAATTATCTGTAATGTTTTTCCTCATACTTGTGAGCCAACAAAGTTGGCTGTCCATTCTTCCTGTGAAGAAATTCTCCTGCAGCAGTTCACCATTCCCAAGATGGGGCTGTGTCTAAATGGCACAACACTGCCCACAGCAATTAATTTTAAGTGACTACTGGTGGAAATAGTCGATTAACATGGATGGAGCTTATGAAGGACAATCATTTTTGACTGAAAAGATGATGCTTAAAAAGCAAATATTCAAATATGCAAGTCAAACAGGAAAGTTAGGTAAGAATTTGAGTTATTCAAAAAATGTTTATCTAAATGTTTTGACAAAAAATGTTTTTTCAACCATATCAAATTTCTCTTTTTATTAAAGACATTTAAAAAAAAGAAAAAATTGTCCGATATTTTGGTTTGGTTTTTGAAAAATGAAAACTTATTTTGAAGGGGAAAGAGATCCCATTCCACTTTTAAAAAAACTGGGGGAACATGACACCCAAACTTTTACTTTTCAGAAAACAACCCCTCCCTGACAAAACAGATTCCATTTGAAATGAGAGAATTTTCACTTTGTTTCATTCTGAATTTGTTCATCAAAAAAATTAAATTTTCATAAAGTTTCAAACAAAATAAAAAAATGTCCTTTCAAATTTTTTATTAATATTAATATGGATTTCTTGACCAACTCTAGGAAAAATATAGATTATCTTGCAATATGGTGATGCAAAAGGATACTTTTAAAACATTCAGGATAACCAGTGTTCTAACTGGAGGAAAGAGTACTGAAGTCTTTCTTTATATGGAGTCTTTTAGCTGTCTCTCTTGCTGGCCTGGTATATGTAGGTGGTAATTGTTTGAGCACTTAGGTGTTCCATTATTTCCTTGTATAAAAGGTTTAATGTGATCACTGCTGTTACTAATGCTTTGCAGCCCTTGTCTCTTCTATTACTCTGTGGCAGAAATTGTCTTCTAGTTTCCTTAGCTTATGACAGACCATTTCACAATCAAGATAAAAAAGGGTACTTCCCTTTGAATCGATCTGAGCTGCAGAAACAGCTGAAAGTTGAGCTGTAAATCAACTTCCTACTATTCAAGCAGCAATGTGGATTTAAACTCTTGGGTGTTCTTTGAAAGCTAGTCAGTTGGTACTTTTAGGAGAAAAAATAGAGGAAGAATGTTCTTGTGACTGAAAATCAGGAGATCTGTGTTCAGTTTCTGGTTCTGGTCAGACTTCCTGTGTGACCTTGGCCAAGGTACTTAAGGCTGGGATTTTCAAAGGAGCCTAAAGAAGTTAGAAACCTAAATTCCATTGAACCTCCATAGGTTCCTTTGAAAATCTATGCTTTAGTCTCTGAGCCTCTATCTCCCCTCTGTAAAATAATAATGACAATACTGGATTTCTACCTTCCTGTGTCACTCTTGCCTATTTAGAATACAAATTATTTCAGGCAGGAACTGTCTCCATTATGTTTTTGTACAGTGGCTAGCATAATGTGGTCCTGATCCCTATTGGGAGCTCTAGGTTCTAATGTAATGCAAACAATAACTTTGCCCAACCACTGTCCTCATCCCAGAAGAGTTGGGTATATGTTATTAGTAGAGGTAGCACTTGACATTGCACAAGATGGAAAAGGCACAGTTCCTGTTTCAAGGAGCTTTCAATCTAAATAATGGACATTTCTTTTAAAATGGTCAGCAGTGCAATAGTTGATAATTTCAACACCAATTTCCATTAGTCATCAATAGGGTTCAGAGTAATCACTATCATGTATGTAAAGAGAGATGGGAACAATCTACAGCAATCTGCTTTGTTTGTTTTTAAGTTCACCTCATTGGAAATTCAGGAAGACAACAATGCATTGGTTCACATTTTTAAAATGATCTTTGCAGCGATGAATACTAACAACGTTTGTTTAATTAAATTAAACTGAGGTAGAAATGGATAGAGTCATCAGATAAAAAGTACCCCCACTCACCCCATCCCACCCAGGGCCATCTTTAGTTAGAAGAAAAGTATTGAGCTAGTTGCTGTCTCTGAAAGGGGTGTGTTTCATCAACATAGGGAAAAATGTATGATTATAACTGCAATATCAAAAATATAACACTACTCTTGCAACAGCTTGTTTGTTAAATCTATTTTGTGCTTAGTACATCTGAGTAATACATCCTAATTTAAGCCAAATTGAATGTTACCTCTCTGCTGGATCCTGGCATCAGATGAAAAATGAGAAGGTTGCTATGTTATACCCACAGAGTGGAAGAGAGAGAAGGAAAAAACCAACAACTATTTTGGTTCCAAATAGGTAGAATTCCCTGGCTGAAAGTTAATTGCACTGAATACATTATTTATAACCATATACCTCAAGACACGTAGACATTGCTCAAGCCTCTAGGTATAATTCTATCTGGATTTACCATGCTCATCACTACAGCATTACAAATATTTTATGTACTTGTCACCCGGGCTGTCGCTTCTCCCCAGCTCCAGAACATAACCTGCCATTCCCAATGTCAGTCAAGAAGGCTTATCCTTTAAACAGAGGTTAACAAATGACCAGAACACAGTCCTAACTCAGTTCTTGGCCCCAGGCTTCAGGGCCTCCCTTCCCAGCAGTCTCTGGCACTACATTTCCTGGCAGCCTGCCAAACTCAGTCAGCTCTGCTACTTTTCTCTAGCAGGAGCAACAGGGCTGCTTCCTTGAGCCCCTTGCTCTAGCAACCCACCACAGCAGCTAGCCACACTCCACTGTAGCTTTCCCTCCCCTAAGACTTAGTCTGGCTCAGTCCTCTCTCCCTCCAGCTGCCTGGTAGCAGCCCTTTATAGTCCCAGCTGTAGCCCAACCCTCTTTCACTAGTTGGATTGGACTCACCTGCTCCAGTCCAGGGACTCGGCTCAGTCTATCCACAGAGACCAATGACAGTACTATATTGCCTACAGTGGGTTACATCAGCAGACACTCTGCCCAATAATTTCCAGCAACCTAACAGAGAAAAAAAACTAAAAAAACACTATCTTTGTCAATAACCTACCTAGGTTAATGTCTCTGACCTCCACAGCACGAGTCCCTTTTAAATATTAATGTATTTATCCTCAAAACACCCACCCCTGTGAGGTAGGTGTGATGATTCCTGGGGACACCCAGGGTGGTGAGGCATTTTACTGCCACCTCCCTTTAGCGGTCTGTCAGGCCTCACAGGCTCCCCTTCCCATTTGCAGGTGAGCAATATGCACACTCCAACCCCCAATTCTTCCAAGCGTCCCTCTAGAGGCTCCTGTACCTGATCCACTGGACACACACAGAGTTCACAGATCTGCTGTTCCCAAAGGAATAATACACATCAGCTTTCCAGTTTTTCCTCTGCTTAACACACCACACTTAGGGCTTGTCTACACTGTGGGCACTTCGTGAGGCTCCACAGATCAATGAAGAGGGATTCATTAAGCAGGCAGTGGAGGCCCACACAGCTGATCCCAGCAGTGCTGTCTGGTCGATGCAGTAAATCCACCTTTCTGAAAAGAGTTATGGCATGTTGACCGGAAGGCATATTCTGTGGAGGCAGCGTAATGAAGACGCCATGGTAAGTGAAAGTTAGTAAATCGATGGGAGATACACAACTTTCAGTACGTAGCTTGAGTATCTCCTCTCGACACAACCATCAGTGTGTTCATCATCTAACCAGGCCTTAGATATGTTTATAGTGAAAACAAGAAAAAAGTTTATTTAATAAAGAATTAGAGAAGAGGCAAGTAGAATTAATAATAGAAACAAATGCTTACATACAAAATTAAATCATGATAGTCATTCTAGAGCCTGCATTTAAGATATTTTCAGGGCCTGCAGAGTTTACCTCACCCCAAAGTCCTTTCCCCAGCTTTTACAGCTTATCTGGCTGTGACCCTCCATTCATAAGACATGCATGTTGACAACTTGTGTCCTAGGTGAAGGATCCCGGGTACACCCCGGTACCACTAGATGTATTCCAACAATCCACTGTCTTTAGATGTAAACAGGACACTGCTCTTCCCCCCACCCCCAACTGGTTGTCTTTTCCTGTTAGCTGTTTTTTTTATACATTTCGCAAATTTGGATAACCATCTTACTCTGTCTGCCAATAGTCTTACGTTGTGAGACATAAAATGCGCAATACACACCTGACAAGGGAAAGAGAGACAATCATCTCCTCCCCCTGTGTGAACAGAACATGTTCAAGGCCTGTCAACTCCTAGGGCTGCTTGTAACTTCAAGACTTTAAGAACATAATTTCCAATATAGATACGTAACTCGTTAAATATCATCTGTACATGGCTATCTCAATGATTAGTGTGTTATTGGGTATTGATAAGGCCTCATATTTCACCCTTCGGTGCACTATTATTAGACATCAGGCCCAGAGTGTCCCTGTAAATTCCTATGTGCCCTGCCAGTTCACAACAAAAGGTCCCTGGTTCACAGTAGGGAAGTTTCATTATCTCTGTTTTTGGATGGGGAACTGAAGCACACAAGGTTGAGTAAGGCACACAGGAAGTTTGAGGGAATGGAACCTTGATGTCATGAGACTAGCACTTTAAACACAAGATCCTTCTTCCTCTCCAGCTAGTCATTTGGATACAATATTGTGACTCTAGATTGCGGGATAAGGAACTGTTCCTTTGTGAATGATAATCAGAAGGGCCTATGTGTAGGCATGATGTGTTCTTTTAATTATAACCTTGTTAGTAGTGTTGGTCCTGTATAAAATAGAATATAGGTATTGTATAAGCCTCTTTTAAAGAGGATTTTATTTTTTTTCTGTTCACCTGAACTCTCTCAGAACTCACTTTATAAAATACTATTTTAACAGTATCTGGTGTCTTGCATGTCACCTCATAAGGCCTGAGTGTTTACTCTCAGAAATGCTAAATCAAGGAGGAAGGGCACTGCTGCTTAGAAGAAAGTGTGGTGGCTGTTTTGTTACTGCTTTTCCCTCAGCAGCCTTTATTTCCTTTTTCTCTTAATTTCCCTGTTTCTAAAACTGAGCAAACTAGCACTAGCACCATTGCCCCTTTCTTCTGATTCCCAGGATTTTCTGGGTGATTAGTCTGCTGCATACTATGCTCTTGATTCATACCCACAAAGCATAGAGGAAACGAACTGCAACCCGGTTTGTAGGTGTAATTATGCCACTGGAGGCATTCAGCATTACTACACTTTCCCACAAGCTCTGTCAATGAAGGACAACAAAATTCAGGCTAGGGTTCCTGCTCTGAAGCTTCCCTATCATCTGCTAGTCAGGTTACCATCCATTCAGTACTGTAAAACTCTGCTTATGGATGGAAATGAAGCAGGGAAGGAACTAAACACATGAATGTTTACTGGTTTTAGTAGATGCCTCACTGGCTGGCTGAGGCCTGACTCCAGATCTGGGATGAGGTTAGTGACAGTAAAAAACTTGGAAGGAGAAGCATTTGGTTTAAAGAAAATACTAACAACTTTCTTAGTTTGATTATTTATATATTTACTACTGATGTCTCCTTTCCCCATCTTAACATTTTCATTGCAACTGAGGGCTTTTAAAACTAAGCAAATTATGCAAAACTAATGTATATTTTATACCTCAGTGGAGACTGTCTTTATGCTGATCCAAAGCAATGTCTGAGGTTAACTACATTGATGGAGTAAGTAGCTAGCAGCATGAAAAAAATGTAATTCCATCATTAAACATGCATATTTAGCAAATTACATGTGACGGTGAGCTATGCCCCTTGTCCTGCAAACTCTATGTAGTGAAGTGTTTGTTTTATTAACCTTTCTGCCCATAATTTACTTTCTAACTTGAAAGCAGACAAGTTAAGAAGAAGAGGTGCACACTGCCACAGCATGGCCATCTTCTCTTCTCTTTCACTGTTATATTCTCTTTTGATTTTGATTTCTTCTTTTGTTTTACTTCCTTGCTTCTCCCCACAGGATTGCTTGCTTGGAAATAATCCAAAATGAAGAACATTTAGTGATTGAGGATAATGTTTTCAAAAGTGCTTAAGTCATTCATTATCAATGGGATTTAGACTGCCAAATGTTTTAGTCACTTTTGAAAATTTTATCCTGAGCTCCTCCCTCCAGATGATGTTAATTAAGGCGAGGAAGTAGGCACCATATGCACCTCTAGCACAATGTAGAGTTAAAGTAATTTGTAGTTCTGGATGAGGTGGAAAGGCACAACTTTCTTCTCCTAGTCTGTACAAAGCTATTAATCTTTTGTGCATATATCCTGTCTAACGTATATGTATGCTTTATTGTCCCTATCATTTTATAATTTAAAAAAACCCCACACGAGCACTCAATACTACTTCCAAATCTGGACACAACTGTTCTTTATCAACCTATGCTGCCCAATATAAAAGCCACTTTGAATCCTTGTACCTAGATCCACTATTCTTCAACTGCATACACATATTTTATGACACACCTGGCAAGAGTGAAAATACTTTGTTAGGAAATTAAGTATCTTTCTCAAAATGGATGACTTGACTAAGCAAGCTTTGTATGTTAGAACTTCTAAAGAGCCACGGATGATGAAAATCTCAGTTTCAAGATAGACTGGCCAGTGATTCTTCTGCTGGTATGGAGGCATTTAGATTTGCCTGAATTATTATTTCTGTGAGGATTGCATTGTTTAAGTTAGAACTGATAAGACTATGTTTTACATGGAGCTGTTAGATGTTGATAATTGCTATCATTTTATTTATAATAGGTTGGCTTACTTATTTGGATTTTGTGGAATGTAATCCTTTTTTGGCATTTCTCTAGATTTCTTTTCCTACTGTTTTGTTGGATAAAGCCATGTATATGTTTATCCTTTGGATATATTTTCCTTTTCCTGTCTATTTATCATCTTCTCTCCCTCCTTGAAAAGGACTTTCTGTAAAAAAAAATCATCATTGAATTAAAAAAAAATCAATAAACACATGATTAAAATAACATAAAAATTTTGCTTATGTGCAGAATATGCATGGATGTTCCATTCTATTACATGGATCTATATTATAATAGTTACATCATGGATCCACTTTGGTAATCCATTAACTATCATATTCTGTGGCTGTGCCAAATTCATTTTCCTTCAGTGTTTTTGAGAAGAATAAATACAATATATAATATTGTATCCTCATTATAGTTTTAATTAACCATTGCAAATGATCTGCATGATTGTTCTCTCTCAGTTATAGGTCTAACTGGAAATGCCTTTATATTTTGATTACTGCTCTTATCTTTTTTGGAAAATAAGTCTGAATAGCAATGTCTGATTGAGAATGGGATTAATAGAAGCATTACTTAAATTAAAATTCAGGTCTTAGAGTACCACATATACCAAGCATATTGGTCCTGAGTATGACCATAAACTGTATTCGACTGAGGACCTCTTGGCAACGTGATGGGGCTGCTTGTTGCAGGGTAGCTCCTATCACAATACCACAATGTTGCAAACTTCAGAGCGAGTATAGGGTATAGAGTATAGGCAAGTATAGGGTACTTCAAAATCCTAGCCCCCACTGCCTTATGGCTATTCTTTGGTTGGAGTAAGGCTAAGGGACATCACCCCAAAGGAATGCGCCCTCACTGAGGTGTTAGGCAATCACCAGCAGCTCTAATCTGTTGATGTCTGGCAGAAACTACACCCATGGAAGTACTGAACGTTTGGACTCTGTCTGGCCTTCAGACTCTGTCTCAGTGGTCTAAAGGGGGATTGTTGGTCTCAGACAGCCTCCACTCCTCCATCCTCTTACCTAGGCATATGCATTGGAGATCTTGGTGTGATTTTCTTAAATGCAGTCCGTCAAAAACAATATTTTTAAATGGCTGAACAGTAATCTAGGCATGCATAATATCATAGAATAATTTCTAAAAAGAATAGTAGTCAGACAGTACTCTATATACTTACTATTGTAATTGACTTTTTGGCCTTTGATGGAGGCTGAGAAACAAAATAAAGAATTTACAACCTACCTCAGAGTTATGTGAGATAAGTTTCCTTTTTCACGGTTAAACAGTTCTATGGTGAAATTGATAGCATATTAAGATCCTATTCTGTTGACTTCCCTGATGAAGGTAAGAACTAAACACAACTCCATAGTACTCCATACTACTCTACCACCATGGTCATTTCCCTCTTAGGTGTTCCCCTAAAGTGCCTCCATAATCTGTTCACTTCTCTCTATTCTGAAAGAAAGAAGTAATTTCTACCCAGTGCTGATTTATGTCTCATTTAAATTATTTCAATCCCTCCCTCTCTGTCTCCTGGGAATACAATTCATTTTACTTCAATCCAGAATGCTGCCTCAAATATCAGCTGACATGCCTATTATGCATATCGTTTCCAGTGCTGCTTCAGTACTTTTAGTGGGTCTGTTTTTGCCAGCTACATCAAATTTAAATTTCTCATCCTAGTCTTCAAGATGGTGTACAGTTTAGCTCCTGTCTTCCATCTCTACCCATTATCTCCTTCCCCACCTCTCAACACTGCTCTTCTGAAGCCACATGACTTACTACCTCATCATGTCTTTCTCTTACTTTCTTCCCTGTGCCTTTTTCATCATATATCCAGAACCTACTCCTCTTATCATGCAAACAATGTGCATCTAATGAGATACACACACAACATCAATACTCACTTTGCTTTTAGATTCAACTCTTCTCCCTTTCTCTATTTTTGTGACTGTATAGATTGCAAATTCTTTGGGGAACAGACTTTGACTTTATCTTTCTGTTCTGTAAAGCATCTAAGGAAGCATTGAAGCAACACAAATAATTAAACAGAACTCTCCCTCCACTACATTAATAAAACATTATTACAGTTGCAATGTCAAGCACTGAGCAATTAGGAAAAGCCAGAATTAAGGTTGTCTGTGCATTCAATTTCAGTGTCTGACCCCACTGTGGCCCGGAGAACCAGGGATCTGTAATTACACGGAGCCCTTGTAGCCCTGGGCTGGAACACGCTCAACCATTTTGTGGGGCTAGTGCATGTGCAGTTTGATCACATGTAAGATCTCACTGAAGCCAGAATCTTTAGAGATTTTAGCTGTTAAAGTCTAGCACGTCTCTTCTAAGCATGTGCAAACCACAATTTTTCAGAGGTTTATAACTGGGGCAAATTTGGGTGGATTTTCAAGGGGATGGCAAAAGGCACATCTATGCCACAAATACATCCCATTGCCAAATTTCAAGTCCCTCTTCCAGAGCAAGGGGGTGATAGATCATTTCACAGAAAAGGTCTTCAGATTTTTTTTAACATGAATAGAACAACACATTTTACTCTGGCCTCAGTCTGAAACACCTGAACTGTTGGCTGCAATTTTCCAGAATAATTCAATGTAAGACAGATATTTAAGTTGGAGAAGGTCATCCCAAATGTTTAAAGTTTGGCAAATTTATAAGTGGATCTGGAAGGGAAATATTTTTTTAAATGTTTTTGTACCACAAGAGTTTAAGATTTTGATTATTTTTCCCCATACATTTTTTTCCGTA
The DNA here is from genome assembly GCA_007922155.1 of Mesoclemmys tuberculata. NCBI lineage: Eukaryota > Metazoa > Chordata > Testudines > Chelidae > Mesoclemmys > Mesoclemmys tuberculata. Next base: position 50,035,100 of record ML675610.1, on the reverse strand, counting down.
TAAATTAACTTAAATGTTGAAATGAAAAGTCATGTTGAAACTGTCTAAACTGCACATTTCAATAATTTCAAAACTTTAAAAAAAAATCAAAATGGGAAATTCATCAAAACTGACCCTTTCTCATGAAAAAAAAATTAATTTCAACAAATTGGCATTTTCCAGTGAAAAATGTTTTATCAAAAAAAATCAACCAGCTGTAGTCATAAGCAACTGAAAACTTATTCTTGTAATGGAAAGTGTTGGGCAACCTGAAAAATAGGCAGCTTTCCTAGCCCTGCCTAAAACAACAACATAAAAGGCTTTCTGAGTCAGATACTGTGAAGTTTTTAATACATTTTTTCCCCTGAAAAGAGTATTGAGAAGAAAATAAATGCTTCCTGCTTTGTAGTATCTTCCTATGAAACTATCTATACTGCTCAACCCAAACATACATGTCCACAGAAACAGAAGAGTTGTGCATTCAATGAGACTTAGATCTGGAAAATGCGTGCTGTGACCTGGAAGACAAGGAAAGAAAACACTTTGGGACAGTTTTCCCCTGATAGGCACAGGCTGTTATTGGAAGCACAGTTCTTCCGGGACTGGCTCCTCTGCCCATAGAAGGAATGTATACATTGCAACATTCCACAACATCTTGCAATGTACTTCCCTCTCTGTGCCCTGACAGCCCTGCTCATTGTGGTGAGGGGATGGGGCTAGGGAATTCACCTCCTCACAATACTCTTTGGAGTGACTTGTGGTCCTGAAGAAGGAGCACTCCTGAGAGTTAAGGGCCTTCAGCTTTTCATAGGATCAAACCCCAAGAAAAGGATTAGACAGCATACTCTATTTTTTCTTTAGGATAACCGTTATCTTAGATTGACACACACAAAAGCAAAGACCATAAAAAGACCAAAAAGGCTACAACCATGCTACAAAATCTCTTTCCCTATTTCCCAATCAAGCCTATTTCCCAATCAAGTTAAAGAAAATGACATGCTACATAGAATGATCATCAGTGACTCATATATATCTGTGCTTATCTGATACACAGGTGTTTGATTTTTTTATTTGTCAAGAGCAGTTTAGCACTTTTTCTTTTTCAGTTAGTTACTTTTTGTTTTTCTGTTCATCCACGTATTGATTGGTACAAGTAAAATAGGCAGAAGCCCGATATCAGGAATTTTCTATATTTTAAGGAGGTGTTCAGATGTAGAAGTGGCGTCAACAAAACTGAAGAGCAGGGATAGAAAAACCCAGTTAGTGTTTCAGGTCAACAAAATCCCTAGAATTTCTTTTTAAAGTGTAGATTTACATTTTTTTTTGGTAGTTTCGTGAAACATTTCCCCTTATTTTTTCCCCTAAAAATAATTTAATAGAGTAAAGTTTATTTTACAGTGACTGAATGGAAGTCTGTGCTGTATAGTTTTTTTAAAAAATCCTGTTTTAATGTAATTCTTACCTTTTTTGCCAGAAAATAATGGAACAGAAACCTCAAAGTTTTCAAGTTCTGTTCTAAATTTAGAACCAGCAGATTTAGGTGGACTTTAAATTTGGCAAAAACAGTGCTGCTACTTATATTGCTTTTTATTATTATTATTTTATTTTATATTACTACTTATACTGCTTTTTCTCTCTCTTCATCACTAGTAAGGAATTTCTCTGTCACTTCATTGGGTGTAGACTCAGCAGCCATGCCATCCTTGCTGCACTTTCAATGCAGGGGGCATATGGTGGCAGGAAGGAGTGTGTCATAGGTGGGGAGGGGCAAGGGTAGCCATGGTTGAAGCATGCTATATTTTGACTATGCTCACCCTATCCCTTGGGAATCACTGCTAGCTGACACATGTTAGGACAACCCTGAGGGTAGGGCCAGGCACAGAAACAGGGAACTCTTCTCCTCTGTGCCCAGCAGATGCTGCACTTAGCAGAGAATCTGGTTTATAGTCTAAACTACTCTTGAAATGGAAATAAAGCCAAGGAAAGAACAATGAATTACCAATACAATGAAAGCTCTTCTTTAGCATCTGAGAATCTGATATCAGAGAAGAATATTTCAAGTAACAACATGATTTACAGGTAGTTGTGGCTGAGTGAGAAAGGCAGTGAACTAAATATCCATTGAGGTCTCTCTGTGCAGGTTGAAACCATGCTATGTATCTTTTTTTTTCCAGACTGGATATATGGTATACATTTTTAACACTGAGAGTAGGTAACCACTGGAACAATTTACAGGGGTCACAGTGGATCCTCCAGTGACAATTTTAAAATCAAGATTGGGTGTTTTTGTAAAAAACATTCACTAGTAATTATTTTGGAGAAGGTCTATGGCCTGTGCTATACAGAAGGTGAGACTATATGATCACAGTGGTCCTTTCTGGCCTTGGAATGTAGGAATCTATTTGCCTGTATGCAACCAGAGCTTCTCCCAGTGAATAGAATGACAGTCGTCCTATTGACTTCAGTGGCTGAGGATGAGCATAGTCGTACTTAATTTGGTGTTTAGACTTGTGCAATCCCTATATTTTATAGTGCAGAGAAATAGCTCTGGCACAGTAATGGGTTTCTATTCCATTCCACATAGGTTCTTGTACCAGTGCCATCACTGTAATACCCAAGCACCTTCTAGTAGTCACTTCCAGCAAGCTATGGGGTTAACATCTGTCATATGGATTGTTCTCTCACCCTTTTCTCAGGGAGAGAAGTGTGTGTTCAGTGTATGGCCTTCTATTGCTAGGGTTTTGTTTTTGTTTTTAAATTAACATGCTTCTATTTATTTCTATTAGAGAAGGCAAGGTAAAAAAAAGTGCACCTGGCTCCTGGAGTAGAAGGTTCTTAGTTTCAGCAGTTTGTTCCACAGTCTCAGATCAGACTCCAAGAAAGCTCTCTCTGCTGCCCAGATGAACTTTATCCTTGTTGTACAAAGTTCCATTGTGCCTGAGGAGCAAAATTGTAGATGACTGCCTTCATCTCATAGGTTTTTACTTGTCATTGAGTGCCATGAAGATAAGAACCTACGGCAGATTTTCAAAGTTAGCTAGGCATTGAAAGGTCAAGATAGGCACCAAGTGGGAATTTCAAAAGTGTCTATACAAGTTAGGTGCCTAACTCCCATTGAAATCAATGCAAGTTATGGGCTAGGTCTACGAAGGGATTTAAATGTTGCAGTGTTCAGCTTTGTAATGCCTAACTCATAGGCACCCTGATGTCGAATGGAATTCATAGCCCTAAGTTAGGCACCCAAGCTCCTTATACATTTCATAGGGACAATTAGGCACCTAAGAAAGGAATTCACAGAAGACAGCCAGCTGAGTGGGGAACTGTTAAAGTAGCCAATAGGAGATGCCATAGAGAAGATGTCTAAAATGCCAAGGGCTTATATGATGCCCTTTGAAGGTAGCGAGGCACCTAACTCAAGGGGAGAGGGATGCACCTCCCTCCGCTCAGGCTTCACTGCTGTGAACCTTCTCCTGGAGTCAGGTACCTAAGCCAGGTCAGTCCATTCTTTCTTTGTCTGATCTGAGCAGTGATATGAGTCCAGGTCTCCAACCTCCCAACTGAGTGCCCTAACAACTGGGCTGAAGACTCATTCTTGCTGTCTGTGGCCCTGTGAATATTTAATTATTTTTACAAAGTGGGATAGCTTCAACTATTGATTGAACAAGTCCCACCTCAAAATACCCAATAGCCTGGTGTTGAAGCACTTGACTGGGCTATGAAGTACCTGTGTGTAAATCCCCACTCTGCCATACTAGGAAGAAGGACTTGAACATTGGACAGAGTGGGGTTTCAAACCCAAATCTCTTACTCCAAATCAGTGCCCTTAAACCAAATGAGTACAGTATGCAAACTTTTTGTCTCAAAGACAATTTTTCCTCATTTGGAGGAATTTTGTGCAATATTGAAATTTTACTATCAGAAAGTTTAAGAGCCTATAAATCTATTTTTACTTAAAAATTCAGTTATGTATTTTGAAAAATCTGTCAAAGGGGTTGGGTAGGGAAAGTGCTGCACAGAAACCATGTGCTGTAGAAGAATGGGGGAAAAAAAAAAAGAGCCCAGATGTAGGTGATGCTGAGTTCTATATTGTTTTGTGCCACAGATGAGTCAGAAGTAAGTTAAACGCTAGGCTGAGCTCCTTTGAGAGAGTTCTGCCCTCTGTGGTTTGAGCCCACACTACAATCCACTAATAATTAAGGTGGCCTGATACAGTTGTGGTGAAGCCTCTGCAGTGGCCACCTGGAATATATTTTGTTCAAACCAGTGAAATTAGGCTTCCACTTTCATGAGCAATAGATAGACCAGAACATTTTAAGATATGTTGTTTATGAGGTAATACTAACGTACATTCGCTTGGCACCTGCATAAGCAGTCGTATGTTACACATTTTACATAACTATGTGTTTAGCCTTAATTTCTGTCTCAGTTGAGGAATGCGTGTGGACAATTAAATATCCGTACATAGATCAAAATGATTATATCACAGAACTGGCAATTTAGAGGAGAACTAAACTGATCTCCACAATGGAATGATTGGTGTTGTCCTGCTGTAATAGAGCTACAGATCCACACTCTGCTTCCAGTACTACTGCTGTGAATATGGAATAACTCCATTAAAAAGCCATGGAGTAGCTCTGGATTGACTCCAAGGTGAAGGCAGTCAGCTTCTGGCAGCAGGAGCTCAGCAGCACATAGGATGGTGCCCTAATGGAGAGCAGAATTTCACCCATTGTCTGTGTATTGGCACTGAGCACTCAGCTCCTTTCCTTGGCAGTTTTATAAACAGAAAACAATATGTGTAACAAATTGGTGCTATTGCTTTTCTTCATATATTTTGCAAGAGTCCATTGCTGGAAATGCTATTAATTTATGATCTTGTAGAAAATGAGTTTGTTGAAATAAATACAAACCTAAGAAATAAAAATGTGGGCTACTACTTACATGGAGACCCTTCCCAGGCCTAGAGACCATTGCCACTGTTTTAAATGCTTGATATCTAAATATAAACTAAATGGACACTAAGAACATGGGTCATATTTACAGGTTTAAGACATCTATTGTGGAAGTGCTGAGCAGATGTTTTCATAGTGTTTTCTATTCTTGTATATTGCATGCACACTTTCAAAATGCAGTCTGCTCCAAACAGATTTCTGCACTATAATTTGTTTGATATGCATTCATTTCTAGCAGTCAGTCAAGAAATGACAATGATTGATTTGCATAACAGCAACAAAATTTGTCTGCAGATTTGTTCCCAGTTCTTTGTTCTGCACAACTGCCATTTTAATCTCGGAAATTTGATCTGTTCTAAGGGTTAAAGAATAAAAAGGTAAAATTGGTAGAAACATGTCAAATGTTGGCCTGATCATGCTGAAATTTTGGGGGCTTGTGGGTATCCCTCACCACACAGGAGGCGCCAAGCACCTCTCAGGATGAGGGCCTCAGAAAGCAGTGTATGATATTGGAGGCGAAGAGCCTGTGCAATGATCAATACAACAGGGAAGGAGATCATGCCCTCATATTACAGGCTTAGAGGACTCCCCTCACAGACAGGATCTGTGTAGTACCCTGCCCTGTTGCTTGGACCCTGTGGAAACTCTCTGATGATGCAGAGATCAGTGTAGGGGGATGGGCAAAGAATAGGTTAGATAGCATGAAAGCAAGGTGATCAAGTGTTAAGCCATTGTGGGGAGCGTGGTGTTCCACCACTAAACACTTGGGGATTGAGTAATGGGCATTTCCCTTAAAGGGGGTTGTTGAGGCAGATGTGGTGCGGTATCATTAGAGCTGTATTGTTAAGGAACTGGGCCAGAGCTGGTGGGAAGACAGAGCTGGTGGAGCGGCATAGATCCTTACCTCCCAGTGATCTCCCTGCAATCCTCATGAAGCCAGGAGGTAAATGAGATTTGGAAATGGATCACATGGCCTATTCTGAAGGAAGCAAGCACTGCCTCAAGTAAAACCGTTAGTAGATCTTTATAGATTACTTCTCCTGAGCATTTTAGCATCAGAGGGAGTGATCCAGGACATGTAATAGGGACACGTAAACTATGGAAGGTTTGGTTTTCAAAGGGAGTGACAAACAGACCCCTGTAGTTGAGTTTTCAGGGGGTTGAAGCAAACTAATCCTCTTAGAGGTTCATGTTAAAAAGACTAAAGCTCCAGGGAGAATCTCCTAGACAAAACAAATCTCTTCTTGTTCCTGCCACCCCAACAAAGCCTAAGTTCTTTCTTCTACATTAGAGCAAGACATAAGAATCTCTTTAGGAACCGTCATGGCATCGTGGGTTTGGTGAGCTGCAGCTGTTATGGGGAAATTAGGAAGGCAAGGTGAGTGATGGGGAGAGAGATTTGTTGACTTTGAAGGTGTTTGAACCACCTCAGCCTGTGTTCCTCAAACTTTCAAAAGCAAGAACTGAGGTTCACAAATGCTTTCACCAAACACTTTCACTCTTTCACTCTTTCACCAAACACTCAGAAGCATCTGAGAGTCAATGAGAATATACACTTCTAGCTATTAGCTGGGAAAGGAGAATTATTCAAATATAATGGAAACTTACCCAAACCTTTGCCCAAAATTCAAACTGAACATTGTTTGCATTATCAGTTTGAACATTATGATACTGAATGTACACTTTGAGCCTCTGAACAATTCCGCTAATATCACTCAAATCAGACAGTGTGAGACAAAATCTCCGCTCACCTATGCATATTAGGGTCCATTAATGTCAATGGGAAAGCTGCAAGTGTATCCAAAGGCAAAATTTAGTCCTTTATATGAATCACTGATGTATATTAATCGATGATTTGTCTTCTCTCTATTGTAATCTCTGATGGTCGCCCACTTAAGGGAAAAAAGAGGTGATATGTTTTCTGTACTGGCTGTGTTTTAGTTTTAGTGTTTTTGGACTGATGAAATTCAAATGTGGTGTTAATATCCCTGAAAGCAGTACTGCATTTTTGACTCAGCACTATATTGAAGGTACAGTCCACACTTTTGTTCATTAGTGTTTGGAATTATGAATTATACCATTTCCCCTTTTTGACCAGAACGATTAGTCAAAGTTTGGAGCCTTGTGAGCATCCCACTGGGGAGTAGAAATTGGTGATAGATATTTCTTTGATGCAGTTTTGTTTATTTCGAAGAATGTATGAAGTCCTGTGTCTCTGAGTGCAGAGGGAATCAAATAGGAGGACACAGCTTCTTTTGCTCACAGCACTAAGGACACTCTTTCCAGCCTGGAACATGATCCCCAAAAAACTCCCCAGGTTTTTTCCATAGTCAGCCACTGTGCTTTAAGCTGCTTCTTCAGCCTGTCTCTGTCCCTCAGCTGTACTTGTCTAACCACTGTTTCTGTAAAATCTCTCCCACCCAAACCAATACTCAATCAAAACCTCCTGGGTGGTTCACACACACCTTTTGTCACAGATGGAGCTTACGCTTACAGTTATGTTAATGAAAAAGTGAGTTCACACATATGAGTATCAATGGGGTTTTAATTCAACCCAGAATAAGGTTTCGCCCAGCTCAAGACAATATCTACAATAATAGCACTATTTTTTCCAATTTACTGTCAAAGTAAAACAAATAAAATCCAACATAATCGTATATTAGAGTAACAGATGAAAGTAGAATAGGAGAAAAACAATTTATTTAAACACCCAATTCCATAGCTTACTCCAAACTAGTTCTGAATCAAAAAGGTGTTTCAAATTTTTCAAATGCCATCCAGAGTAACAAGATAAATCTTAGATAAATTGATGTCAATGGCAACACTCTTATTGACTTTCCTGGAGCCAGGATAGTGTTTCTTTCAATGGTACGTCCTCTGTCTTGAAGGCTAAAGCTTCCTCATTGTTTCTTTTGTCGGCACCCTGTACTTCAGGAGCCTTGGAACTTAATTGGGAGTTTTACAGTTGAGAAGATCCTGGGAGACAGCAACTCCGATGATGCCTTGCAGACAAGGGAGCGAGACTCTTCCTCTTCCAGGGATCAAACAGGGAACTTTGGAGGTTGGTGACATTGGCCAAGCCAGGGCAGGGACTGACTGAGGCGGGCCTGCAGTGAAGGTGGTGTGAGTGTCTCCCTTCCCCCGTCCTGTTTGGGTAGGGCTTGTAAAGGAAGGGGCACAGCAGAGAGACTTCAACTGGGACCGAGAAGAGGCAGAGAGAGAGTCTTTTCAAGCAGGGCCAGGACTGCCAATCTCCAGCTTGATACCATGCTGGAACTGGTACACTGAACCTGATTCCTGCTGCAGTGACAATTAATAAGTCAGAAAATGATCTGTCTGTAGCCTTAGCCACTGGGACCTGTATGTACATGCCAGGCACTTACTTTGTATGAATGTGATAAGGGAAAATTAAATTTTAATTGTGACCCCAACATCCTCAGTGGTGAAGACTGATACAAAAATATCATGTAAAAATTCCTATCTTCTTTAACCACTTCTTTTAATTTCTTGTAATCCAGGGGACCCACAGATTCTTTTGCAAGCTTCCAACTTCCAGCTGACTTAAAGAATTTCTTGTTTGTTTTTAAAACTTTAGCTATTTGCTTTTAGAAATGCATGTTTTGCTCTTCTAATTTTTCTTTTGCATAGTGCCTGCTGTAGTTTATGCTCCTGTTTTTGTGCTTTAGTAGGGTTAGATTTTCAAATATAAAAAACGTTTTGGCTCAACTACACTCCTGAACCTTTCTATTAAGCCATATTAATTTACTCCCTTCATTTCTGGTTCCCTTTTTTCTTCAATGATATGCATGCTTTCTGAGACTATTATTGTTTTAAGTAGCATTCATGACAAAACTATTTTTGTTTTGCTGAAAGTTGCTGAAAAGTAACTTTAAAAGTACAGGATTCCCAATTTAAATGATCAAATGTTCATTAAAACAAGAATAGAGCTAAGTTTGTGTAGCAACCTGACAAACTTTATCCTTCCATCATAGGGAACGGATATACTGTTCCCTCTGCTGTGGAATAGACAATAGGACCCACTCCAAAACCCCATGAAGCCTCTGGCATTTGTGCATAGTCTAATGGAACAGCAGAAGGGAAATGTCTTATACCTCTACACCTGCTCTATGACCTCATTGGCCCTGGCAGAGCAGTTCTGGTTATCCTGACCCCAATCATAGGCCACCACTGCTTCAAGGGCCTCCTAAAGGGGGATCCGCTAAAACCTGCAACTATGTAGGAGAATCTGAAAAAAAGATAAATAGTATGAGCGGCTGAACTATTCTTACTGTCCAGTATCAGTGAAGGAAACAGTGTACGTCCTTTAAGCCTTACTCCCTTCTCTTCAAGGTTCCCCATTTTCATATTCATCTCCACAAGTGAATCCTGAATCAGCAGAATCCAGTCCATATGGCCAAGGAAAGGTACCTCAAAAGTAGATTTGGTAGCCCTTACCTACCAAATGTCTGCCTGTGGAGGGTCCCTAATGTAATTTTGGAGACCATGAAATGTGTGATTCAGCTAAAATACATGTTAACCTTTTGTTGCTTTCATTGGGTCACGATTCTCAATGCCCAGCATCCTCTGTAGGCAGATGAGAGGTAGGAACATAGTCCACAAAAGAGTTGTTTTCAGCTTTTTGATTCTGAGAGAACTGGAGGCTGTAGGGTAGGAAGGTGACATAGGAACTTGCTATTTTAACAGGTGGCTTCTGCTGGAGAGATGTTTGTTTCTCAGACCTTTTCACCTCCAGAAGGCCTCAAAGGGACCCAGCCCAGCCCAGCTCAGATCATAAATTTGGAGGGTTCCAGCCATGTGCAGGGTGTCTGGCTTGCCTGCTGAGTTCCTGATTCCAACTGCCATGTGGCTATTTGTGTCTCTCAAGCAGAGGTGACGCAGGCAGTCGTAGTTTCAATTCCATGGTCTCTGTAGCTGTGCTACATTCTGAGGAGCGGCTGGCGGCCACTACTGTCAAAACTTAACCTACCAGAGGACTACAGATGCCTGTAGGAACGGTGAGGTCAGCATTTAACCAAACTCATGAAACACCTTGTAAAGATATACATTCCACACTTTTGAAATAGAGAGTAGAACTGGGTCCTGAAGGAAATGCGTTCGTCAGCTTCTTTTGCTTAGTTTGCAGATTTTTTTTTTCCTGAAACATCCAAAAATTCTCTTAACCAAGGCTAAGGCCTTGTCTACACAAGGAACTTTTGTCAAAAAAAGTCAGCTGGTGTAGAGCCCTGTTTTGTCGACAAAATTAAACCACCTAGGCCTGGTCTACACTGTCAGTGGAGGTTGACATAACACTGCTTACGTCAACCCCCTAAAGTATGCGCCTCCACTGGCACATCAGTTCTGCCGACCTAAATCGTGGAAAAATTCAACTTAATAAAACCACCTCCACAAGTGGCGTAGCACTGAAGTCGAATTCAGTGGGTCAAATGAGTGTTAGTGTAGGCAGAGTGCAATGTAAATCTATGTCATTGGCCTCCAGGAGGTATCCTATAATACTCTGCTCTGACCACTCTGCACATTCACACTCTGCTGCACTATGAGCATGTAAGCAGGAAGTAGCTTCTCCGCACAAGCACCGTGAATTTTGAATTCCCATTTCCTGTTTGATCAGAATGGAGAGAGCTTTCCAGCACGGGTAATCATAAAAACTGCACACCCCAAACGCACTCCAGCATGGAGCCAACCTGAGGTCTTGGATCTTATCCGTCTGTGGGGTGAAGAGTCTGTTCTGGCTCAACTTTGAGCCATCAAAAGAAATTTGGATATCTATGAGAAGATATATTGTGGCATGTTGGAGAAGGGGCACAACAGGGACATGCAGAAGTGCTGCATTAAGATCGCGATAAGAGCTGAGGCTGGTTTATCAGAAAACTAGTGAAACTAATGTCCATTCTGGCTCCTCACCTGAAACATGCCACTTTTACAAGGAGATGCATGCAGAGACCCCACCACTGTGCCACCGCGCAGCGCGGATACCTCTGGGGAATCCAAGTCCAGGAAGAATGAGGACAAGTCCGTGGATGAGGAGGGAGAGAGATGATGAGGAGAACAGGGGGCAGGCGAGTGTGGTAACCCTTCTCCCTGAAAGCCAGGAGCTGTTTGCAACACAGGAGCAGCCCACCTAGATGCAGGAAAGCATGACTGACCAGGATGCTGGGGAAGGCACATCTGGCGAGTATGTTCTGCAAATTGCATGTCTTTGGTTATATCCCCTCTCCAGAATCTTGTGCCATTAGGAAAAAGAGGTGCATGTGGTGGTGGGGCTGTGCTTCCTCGTACTTGGTGTGTTTCAGCACAGGGTTCACCCTGGAAAAGATTATTTATGTGCACAGGGATGCTCCAAGAATCCTCCATGTATGTCCAGGAAGCTTTCATGAAGGTACTCTGCAGTCCTTTGGAGAACATTTCTTGGGAGGGCAGCCTTATTTCTTCCACTGCAGTAGGACATTTTCCCACACCACTCTGTTATTAACTATGCAGGCATCATTGCAGAACACAGCATAATAACATAAGGGACAGGCCTGTAGCCAGGTGCTTGAAGCAAATCTTTCCTTTCCGCCTTTGTGATCCTCAGCAGATTGATATCACTCATGGTTACCTAGGCAAGATGGCACACATTTATAGAAGCCAACCAATAAAGTTTTTTAAAGTGTGTGTTATTGCACAGCCGGAAATGGTTTCTTGGGTTGGCATGCCACAAGTCCTTAAGCAGGAGATTGTTGCTATGGCCCTTGGGCATCCGCAAATGGGTTCCCAATTTTTTACTCCAGAGATGGTTAACACATACCCACCCCTCATTCTTTCTTCACCCTGTTAAAAGCCTGATCAATTGGGAGCCCCACGTACATGCTGCTTTAGGGACCATGGACCTGTGCAGCCTGGGCACTGGGGATTTCACTAACACAGATGCATTCACCCCTTGCTTACCATGGCTGGAATGGCAGTCCGACGCTTACAATAGTCAGGGAATGTGGTTGTAGCCTTCCCTTGGGAATATTCAGGAAACTTATTTTTACATTGTAACATTGCTTTTCATCCATGAGATGAGATAACAGTGGGTACCTTGTGATTTGCTTCCCTCATAGTGGACAATGTGGCTTTCAACAGTCCACCATCTTATAGTCCTGCAGAGCACCTGTCTCAGATATGAAAGTGAAAATAAACCCCTGGGATTACATGTTTAATGAGCTAATGAACACCTCCATGGTTGCTGATATAGAGCTAAGAGCGTGGAGGATTTCATTATCTGAAAAACTGAACATGGACAACAGGAAGGCAGCACAGGAGTATGAGCATTCAACAGAAGAAGAGATGAGGCATATAAAGTGGGATCAGTCAGACATGTTGAGGTGTCTGGTTGAAATTCAGGAAGCTGAGCAGCAAGAGAGATTCCCTCTGCAGCCCATGCAAAATTCAGAGCTAACGCAGTCTTTCCTAGCCCCCATTCCACAGTGATCTAGGAGGAGGTTGAACAGGTTGCAGTACATGCTGCACACCTTTTTGGTTGGGGTAAGCAGAAAGAATTGACTGTCCCTTTAAGAAGTGGCAGTGTTTGATTCTTTCCAGTGTGCACAGCCAAAAAGAGCTGTGTACTCATGGGCCCACAAAATGCATGCAGGAAATTCCAATCTATTCCGTTTCCCCCCATGTGAAGGATCACCAATAAAGAAATTAGTGCTGTCAAATTCATTGCTCTTTATTTATTTCTTGATAAAAAGGGAGTAAAGAAAGGGGAACGTGGGGGGAGGAGGAAATGAATCAGAGGGGGAAGGTTATGGGGGAAAATATACTGCATCACATTTCAGTACTGTTTGTTTATGGATAAGAAAGGAATAAAGGGTGGGGATTAAGGGGGGACTAGAATGGTGAATAAGGGGGAGGGGTTTGGTGGGGAGTGAAAGTGATGCAAAGTGAAAGCACAGCACAGATAAGCAATGCACATTACTGTTGTGTCTCGTTGCAAAAGTGGCTTTTCAATGCTTCCCTGAGGCTCAGTGATCCACAATTGGCTCTCAGTGTTGCAGTGGCATCTGGCTGCTGAAAATTTGTGGCCAGCTTATCTACCTCCACAACCCAACCTTTGTCTGCCAGACATTATGGAGCACACAGCAGGCAGAGATAACTATTGGGATGGTTTTTTCACTGAGGTCTAACCTCATAAGCAGGCTGTGCCAGCGCACTTTGAAATCTCCAAATGCACATTCCACCACCATTCTGCACTTGCTGAGCCTATTATCAAAACATTCCTTCTCACTGTCCAGGTGCCCAGTTAGGGCTTCATTAGCCAGGGGAACAAGGGGTAGGCAGGATCCCCCAGTATCACTATTGGCATTTCAACATCATCAATATTTATTTTATGGTCAGAAAGAAAGTGCCCACCTCATCTTTTTTAACAGACCTGAGTTCCTAAAGATGCTCACGACATGCACCTTTCTGGACCACCCCACACTGATGTCGATAAAGCATCCCCAGTGATCCATGAGGACCTGAAACACAATTGAGAAGTATCCCTTTCAATTTATGTACTCTGAGGCAAGGTGGTTCAGGTCTAAAATAAGGATGCACATGCCACCTATGAACCACCCCCCACGCACAGTTTGGGAACCCCATTGCGGAAAAGCCTTCCACTATGTCCTCCACACTTACCAAAGTCACTACCCTTCTTAGCAGAAGTCTATTAATGGCATGGCACACTTGAATCACAACTGCTCCCATGGTGGATTTACCGATTCCAGATTGATTCCCAATTGACCAATAGCAATCTGGTGTTGCTAGCTTCCACAGAGTGATGGCCACTCTCTTCTCCACTGTCAGAGCTGGTGTTATGCGAGTATTCATGCATTTCATGGCTGGGGAAAGCGCTTCGCAAAGGCCAAGAAACTTTGGCCTTTTACATTTGAAAGTTCTGAAACCACTGTTCATCATCCCACACCTTCAAAAAGATGTGATCCCACCAGTTACTGCTTTTTCCTGGGACCAGAAGTGGTGCTCCACTGACTGCAAATGGTGAGTGACAGCTTGCAACAAACGGGAATTGTTTCATTCTATGGCTTATAGCAAGGCGGCCATCACAGTTTTCAGCACTGCAGCTCCTGTCTCACCCCTGAAAATACTGCAGAATAAGTTGTGAGGTGTTTATGATGCTCACAATAATAGTGCAGAGCAGAACTGCCTCCATTCCTCTCAGGTAATGGTGTGCGTGCAGCAGAAAGGGTTTGAAAAAATGGCACAAAAAGGAGATTTTTTTTGGACTGGGGCAAGAAGGGCAGAGAGGGAGTACATTGCATCATGGGAGGATGACAACCTTCCCAAAAGCCTCTGAGGCTAGTTGCACTGTGGGATTGCTACCCACAGTGCACTGCTTTGCTTGTTGACCCAAGCACTGCTAGTGGGGACACAATTACCTGACGCAATGAGTGTGGTGTGATCATGCTCCTCCATCTTCTAAAATTCAGCGGGTGAAATTCAATTTACAATAAATTGACTTCACTCTGCAATGTAGACATACTGCTAGATGAGACACAGAGAACATCTGTTGGCAGATCGAGGGTGACACAGTGTCACTGTAGTCACTGTGTTCCCTAAGAGCAGTGGAGGAGCTGTAATACTTACTAGACCAGTGAAATTGACAAGTAAGAGGGAGGCTGGAGCCTGTGCACGGCTGGTATCGGTGTGGGGCGGGGAGCCTATGGGCTTCCTGCACCCTGCCACTTAGTGAAAATGCTTTCCACTGACCCAAGGATAGTGGTGGCTGAATGTCGACATATCTTATGTTGACAAATTTCTGTAGTGTAGACAAAGCCTAAGTCTTCTGATTTATTAAAAAACTAAACTTCTGATTTATTTATTCATTATAACATTTGCTCTCTTTCCCAAATTGTAGAAAATATTTCAAAATTTCCCCAGCTGCACCAACTTTTAAAAATGAAAGACCCTTCAAACAAAATTAAGCTGAGTCTAGTATTACGTGGATGAATGTGGAGCAAGCGCTTAACTAGAAGTTCACCCAACTTCGCTCATCAAACTAAGTTTCACTTGGGAAGCACAATCAAAACTAGTTTAGTACATTAAGAATTGCTGTACCAGATCATTATATCTGTGATCTACTGGAAATCTTGGCATTACCATCATGCTCTGAACAAAAACTATACCTGCTGTTTATAGTCCAGAGATACTAATAAAGAAAAACCTCAGGAGGATCTGAGGGAACTAGGCTTTTTAGTCTGCAGAAGAGAAGAATGAGGGGGGGATTTGATAGCAGCCTTTAATTATCTGAAAGGAGGTTCCAGGGAGGATAGAACTAGGCTTTTCTCAGTGGTAGTAGATGACAGACCTAGGAGCAATGATCTCAAGTTCAGTGGGGAAGGTCTATGTTGGTTTTCAACAGGAGGGTGGTGAAGCACTGGAATGGGTTACCTAGGGAGGTGGTGGAATCTCCATCCTTAAAGGTTTTTAAGTGTGGCTTGACAAAGCCCTGGCTGGGATGGTTTAGTTAGGGTTGGTCCTGCTTTGAGCAGGGGTTTGGACTAGATAACCTCCTGGGGTCCCTTCCAATCCTAATCTTCTATGACTCTATGATTCAGTAAAGGGGTAAGTCAAACATTCAAAAAAAGTGTTAAGCTCAGGCTAAACTTTTTCCTAATCTTGAATTTTCCCAGAGTTTTTGATACCTTATTTTGTCTCAATGAGTTCCACAAGTTTAGCATGTGTTAGGTAAACCTTATATCTGGTAAAGCCTTATATCTGTTGCCTCTTACTTTAATTAGTCAAACAAATCTAATATTTGTTTTTGTATTTGACCAATGGTGTAGCTGGCTGAATACTATTAATAGAATAATATATTATCCAAATTATTATTTTAGGAGCACCTTGTGCTCTCAGCTGAGATCAGAAACATATTGTGCTATTGGAATTTTCCAAACCACCTAAGTTACTTAAGAGCAAATGCACTGACTTTTGATGGGATTCATGCTTCCAAGGTACTTTTGCTCTTTTGAAAACTTTAGGTTGCATGGTCTTCCAGACAATGATTGGGTAGTGAGACAAGATAGACTGATGGTGGGAGAAGCGGAAGTATTACCATCTTTACTACATACATAGAGAGGTGAGGAGTCATAGAAAGACTTGGTGACTTAGGCAAGGCCATACACAAAAAGTAGGAGTTGACCCTCTGATCTCCCCAGTTCCAGTCCACTGCTGTAACCAAAAAACCAACCTTCTTCTCCAATAATTTTCAGCTACACTACCAGCTTAATTAATTGAACCCATAAAGAAAGAATGTAGTCTAATTTAAGAGGGAACACTAGTTTTTATAAAACTTTCATCTACTTCTGTAAACTAGACTTGCAGAAGAGGCCGTCCTAAGATCCTAAAATGTACATTTTTATTTGGGACTCTGTAGTAAGTGCTAAGTTATTTTTTATTGTGTGTTTTCATTTGCATAAAGATGCTGTATCTTTCAAGAAATAAGAACCTGAAGTTAAATTTTACTAGAATAGTATTAGGTTTATGATCTGCAGACGTTTGCCTGTCTGTTGAGTAATATAATCTTCAGCCAGTAAAACAAAGACAATTCAGACATAAAATAAGTGTATTGTAATTATCCTATTTCTTGTATCCTGAAATTATCTTGGATCTTGTAGATGCAGCACATGTTTATGAAGGCATGCAAGAAAAAAATGTGAAGCTTCAGAAATAAAATAGAATTTTTGGAAAATGTCCTCTCATGGAAAATTTGGCATACCTGACTTTTTTTCCTAGAATTAGAACAAATTCAGAATTAACCAGAATTTAGTCAGAATTAACTTTTTTCAGAAATGTAAAATTTTTCATGGGACAGAAATTCTAGTTGCTGCACAACTCTACATATCCACTTATACTATGAAGACTAGACAGTAACATTTCTGCTTAAATTTAGTTTTCATAATTGAATAAATTGATCTATAATTTTGAGTGGAAGGGATCCAGTGTGAGTCAATGCAATGACGAAATGTGTTCTAGTTGATTTCCATAACTGATGGAGAGTCAGCTGTCATTTATATGTCCAGAATACTAGACTTTACAGTGACCCTGAGAAATAATGCAGTCAAGTGAGGGATAAGTAACAGAACATGTAAAAGTGAAAAAGACAGGAGAGATCCTCAGCTAACAAACTGTCAGCTCCACTGAAGTTAATGGAGGTGTGATAATTTATACCAGCTGAGGATCTGCCTTACTATTTTTAAACAATGCTCACTATAATTCAAAGCAAGCATCATCTTATTCTTTTTAACAGCAGGAGCCAACCATTACACCATTGTTTTTCAAGTCAGAATCTGGCTGAGTGGATTTATGCTAGTGCAGAACTGGTAAGAGAGATGAATCAGACCCATTATCTTCAGACAATATGAGGCAATGTTGTAGTTTCTTTTACTGGCCCATTACTAATTCATAATTACACTTGCAATCAATCCCTTGCATGTGTAATATACAGTAATTGACATGCAATAGTTCTTTATTTGTTTTTATTCACAGCAGTTTGGAATTAGTACAGTGTTTTAAAAACATTTTTCAGTTTCCCTCTTCAAGGATTTTTACTTTAATGGCAGAGGCACCAAAACACAAAGACTGCCCTTATCTCCTGTTGTTCCTTTTAGCCTTTGAGCCAGTGGCCTATGCAATTAGGATTAATGATCAAATTAAAAGGAAACCCCATGGGTTACTCAAGTTAAATTTTCATTCCATTTTGATGATGTCTTGTTATACCTAATAGACCCGGAAAGCTCAATTTAAATCTTTACTTGAAGTAAGTTACTGAGTTTTCCCTCTTTTCTTTATAAAATAAACTGGTTTTAAACAGAGACATTCTACCTTAAGTGATCTTTATTTCTCCATTTTCCTTTGCCCCCCCAGAAAACTATTAAATGTCTGGATATTAATCTTAATTTGATCATAAACACATAATGGCAAATATCTTAGACATTAGAGAATATTGGAATAGGAGAAAATATTTGTTAATGAAAACCTACTTCATTACATTTTTATCCCCAGAGCACTCTCCCATTGCTGGGGGGAAATCTGGGTCATGGTTAGGAGAAATGATAAAGTCAATTTGATTCATTTTCTAAGGTAGAGTGGCTGCATTTCTGGGCTTTCTATATCCAATGATATGATAATGATAATGCTGTTGATGGGAGCAGTGGATACTTGCTCTGTGCTACCCTTGTCTGCAACATAGGCAGGAGGGCCACATATGACTACACCTTCTGAAAACCATTTAGAAAATAAGAGGAGTTGTGGCACCTCCTAAAAAAAGCCACAGGGGAGAGGGAGCCATCCACTAAAGATGGTGAAGGGGGTCGCAGGCCACCAGCTTTCCCCTACAAGACAATACTTGACGGGGTGAAAGGAATGTTGTGAACCAACAATCTGTAACCTGTTGGGTTTCATCTGCTCAGACAAACATCCAAGCTCTGTATCTAGTTCTAAATTTCCATCATTACAGTTATGTTAACTTGATTGTTGAAAGCCTGGTTTTATCTATAGTTTACCTATGTTGTTGTTGGTTTATAGGATAATTTAACATATAGTTTTATGGCGCAGTTGACATGAACATCAATGGGAAGTTATGGTCCTAAATCACTTAGACACTTTTGAAAATCCAATCCTTCATCTTAATACCAGGGTTTGCGTGTTTTATGTTTTATTCCCCTTAAAATTAGAGAACCAGAAGTTGAGTTCAGTTACACAGCTAAAAATCCAGAGTAACTCAATTGCAGTTAGATTAATGAATGTAGATGGAAGTTTTCAGTTTTTGGATAAGTAGGTACAAAGTAAATTATTAAAACAAGAAATTATTTACTTTTGCATAACCCCTATGTTAAAATAAATCCCAAATAGATTCTGGAGTGAATTGCATTGCAAGATTGGAAGGCATAATGGATAATTCAGAAGGGCATTTTCCTTTTTCTACACCCAAATTTCTACTCTTTCTTATCTTCATGAGTATTTTAAATAACACAACATGTATTAAGGATGCTTTGGAAGATATTTCAAAGATAGAGACAAATTTGGGAATGGGAGAACATTGTCTTATTTTTAGTGAAGGAGGTCTTTGTTTCTACAATTTATAGATGCTTTAAAACGTTAAGTATTACAAGATGTTCATTCCTGCAAAAATCTTGGGAAAGAACCACACACTAAACTGGTTGTTTCAAAATGGGCAAGAGTTGGGGATTATACATTTAAAGCAGCAAAATCTGTACTTCTCTACTAAACCAATTTTATTTTACATGCAGAGGATGTCAGGTGGACTTGTGAAGCACATGTTGCCATAGCTTCACTGCTATTGTTATTCAAGATAGCCAGATCAAAGTTAGACAGACTAGGCCATATTAACAATACAAAGTGATGTTGATCTAACTTAATTGTTGCATCACGTGTGTATGTACATTTGTCTCCTTGTGTCAGCAGTGTGCATCTTCACTAGGAACATTTGTGTTGATTGTATTATCAGTGTGGGACATTGTGGAGTGACTCATCCTAGTGACAGAGGAGGTGGAGAAAGCCTTTTTTGCCTCTGTCTTCACAGACAAGGTCAGCTTTCAGACTACTGCACTGGGTGGCACAGAATGGGGAGGGAGTGAACATCCTGCAGTGCTGAAGGAACAGATCTAGGAGTATTTAGAAAGATTGGACATACACAAGTCCATGGGTCCTGATGCAATGTACCCGAGGGTGCTGAAGGAGTTAGCTGATGTGATTTCAGAGCCGTTGGCTATTATCTTTGAAAGCTCGTGGCAACTGGGGGAGGTACCTGATGACCGGAAAAAAGCAAATATAGTGCCCATTTTCAAGAAAGGGAAGAAAGAGGATCCAGGGAACTATAGGCCGGTCAGCCTCACCTCAATTCCTGGAAAAATTATGGAGCAGATCCTCAAGGAATCTATTTTAAGGCACATAAAGGAGAGGAAGGTGATCAGTAGCAGTCAACAGGGATTCACCAAGGACAAGTCATGCCTGACCAACCTGATTGCTTTGAAGAGGTGACTGGTTCTGCAGATGTGGGGAAAGCGGTGGACATTATATACCTTGACTTTAGCAAAGTTTTTAATACTGTCTCCCACACTATTGTTATCAGCAAGTTAAAAAAGTATGGGTTGGATGAATGGACTATAAAATGGATAGAGAACTGGCTAGAGCAAAGGGCTCAATGAGTAGTGATCAATGGCTCCATGTCTATCTGGCAGCCGGTCACAAGTGGAGTGCCCAGGAGCCGGTTTTGTTCAACATCTTCATTAATGATCTGGAAGATGGGGTATATTGCACCCTCAGCAAGTTTGCAGATGACACTAAGCTAGGGAGGAGTGGTAGAGACCCTTGAATGGAGGGATAAGATACAGAAGGACCTAAACCAATTGGAGACTTGGGCCAAAAGAAATCTCATGAGGTTCAACAAGGACAAGTACAGAGTCCTGCACTTAGGAAGCAAAAATCCCATGCACAGCTACAGACTGGGGACCAACAAGATAGGCAGCAGTTCTGCAGAAAAGGATCTGGGCATTACAGTAGATAAGAAGCTGGATATGAGTCAGCAGTGTGCCCTTATTGCCAAGAAGGCTAATGGCATATTGGGATGCATTAGTAAGAGCATTGCCAGCAGATCGCGAGAAGTGATTATTCCTCTTTATTCGGCATTGGTGAGGCTGCATTTGGAGTATTGTGTCCAGCTCTGGGGCCCCCACTAAAGAAAGGATGTGGACAAGTTGGAGAGAGTCCAGCAGAGGGCAAAAAAAAATGATTTGGGGGGCTGGAGCACAAGACTTATGAGGAGAGGCTGAAAGAACTAGGCCTGTTTAGCCTGCAGAAGAGAAGAATGAGGGGGGATTTGATGGCAGCCTTTAACTACCTGAAAGGGGGTTCCAGGGAGGATGGATTTAGGCTGTTTTCAGTGGTGGCAAATGACAGAACAAGGAGCAATGGTCTTAAGTTGCAGTGGGGGGGTCTAGGTTGGACATTAGGAAAAAGTTTTTCACTAGGAGGGTGGTGAAGCATTGGAATTGGTTGCCTAGGGAGGTGGTGGCATTTCCATCTTTAGAGGTTTTTAACCTGAGTCTTGACAAAACCCTCTCTGGGATGATTTAGATGAGGATAGTCCTGCTTTGAGCAGGGCGTTGGACTAGATGACCTCTTGAGGTCCCTTCCAACTCTAATATTCTATGATTCTATGACTCCTGGAGGCCAGAAACAGTCAACAAAAGCAACACAGTGTCTACATTGATACTGTTGACTTAATTACCTTGACCATGACTCTATGCCACTTGGAGAGGTGGTATTACTAAGGTGCAGTCTACACTTACCTTCGGTATTTGGCGGCAGTCAATGGGAGATACGCAAATGACATGAATCACTTGCTTTTCTCCTGTTGACTTCGCTGCGTCTCCTCTGCACGCTGTCCACACTGCGCTGCGTTGAAGAGAACAGTGTTAGGCCACTTACTGGGGTGGTTTTCCTGCATTGATTGCTGGATTGACTGAGTGAGTCTACACAGACCTCTCAGTCAATCCAGAGCAATCAATCTGATGGCAAAGCCTAAATTTATGTAGAGATGTACTTTCGTTAGTGGGAACTTCAAATTTATGTGAAGACACAGCTAGGTCGATGCAAGGCAACTTTCATCGACCTAACCTTGTAGTGTAGACCAGGTCTACGTCTACATCTACAGAGCTGTTCACAGCTCTGATTGCAGTATAGACAGACCCTAAAAGGGCCAAATCTAAAGCCCTTTGCAGTAAATGGGACACTTTCCAGAAGTCCAAATGTGCTTTGGTTCACCCTCAAAATCATCTATACTGCACTTAGCAAATGTAAGCTATATTGGCATAATAACAGATGTCCTGGCTCATTGTTTCCATCAATATTTTTATTTTGGTTAGAAATATATTAAGAAGATCATATATTTATAGTCAGACATTGCCCCTCTCCCATTATCATAGAATCATAGAAGTTTAGGACTGTAAGTGGTCTCAGTAGGTCATCTAGTCCAGTCCCCTGCACTCTAGGAAGGACTGCATTAAAAAAAAAAAAAAAAAAACTAGACCAGTCCTGACAGATGTTTGCCTAGTCTATGCTTTACAACCTCCAATGATGGAAATTCCACAACCTTTCTAGGCAAATTTGCTTCACCGCTTTCCTTATGGCCAACCTAAACTTCCCTTGTTGAAATTTTAAGCCCATTGCTTCTTGAGGTTCTTGCTTCTCAGAGGTTAATGAGAACAACTTTTCACCCTCCTCTTTGTAACACCTTTTATGTATTTAAAAACTTGTGTTTTTGTCCCCTTTTAGTCTTCTCTTCTCCAGACAAAACAAAGCCAATTGTTCTGTTCTTCCCTCATAGCTCATTTTTCTAGACTTTTAATCTTTTTTTTTTGTTCAAAGATTTGTGTCCAAATCTTTCCTAAAAAGTAGCACCGAGAACTGGACACAATACTCCAGCTGAGGCCTTACCAGTGCTGAGTTAAAGTGGAAGAATTATTTTTTGTGTCTTGCTTATGACACTCCTGCTAATACATTTCACAATGATGTTTGCTTTTTTTTTTTGCAACAGTGATGTTACAGTTATGAAATAAACAGCAAGTTCTTATTCAGGGGATAAGGCAATATGCCACGTTTATTATTAATACAGAAATAATTTGAAAAAGCAATTGTCTAAAACACACTTACACACACACACACACACAGTTCTGCAAGAGGGATATAATTACCAGCCTCTGTGCTGCTCGAGCTGAAATCACTGGCCAGGTGACTCAGACACGAGAATGGAACCAGGCTCTGTCGGTCATAACACGATACTTCTTGGGGTTTGTAGAATGAGCCCAAAGTCCAGGTTTCTTCACCCCATTTTTATACTTATACATCCCCATTTGGGTCTATGGATTTTGTTATGTCAGATAATCTCCTTGTTTGATGTAATTGTCAATTATGTTTAATATCGCAAGTGTGACAACTTTCCCATTATTCTTTCATTCCTGTTTCACATTTTGTCTTGTTCCTGCCCTTTGGTGTTAACTCTCCTGTTTTCCGGAGTTATCTTGATCTTTGGCCATCTGGGGTGTATCAGCTCTTTAAACAAGAAGCATCTTCTCTCCCTCCTGCCCTTGGAGGCTGAGAACCATTACCTCAGCAATTACTTCATAACTGTCTTATCTCAGCAAACTTAAACTGCATTCACTCCTCCTTCATACTTACTAAAAATCATTACATTCTTATTCTATTACATTGGTACATTATCTTATACTTATTTACTAACATAATAAAATCCTCATACCTACACCAATTCTATCAATACCAATTTTACAAAAATAATATAAAAGGATTCTCATTTGCCCTCTCATTGCCCCATGAGTGACACATCAACCACATTCCTGATAGGCATTGGGCGCGTTACTTCACTTGTGAATTATCACAAGTAGATTTCAGGATGTTCCTAAACATTCATACATAGATCTTCACAAACAGGGCCCTAATGTGTTATAAATGTTAAATCAAAAACTTTTAGGCAGGATGTTCCCACCCATATGTTCAAGCAGTCAATTATCATAGTGGAGCCTGGGGTGGCGTGAACAAACAATCAATGTGACCGGAACATCCCTCTCTATAATGCCTAATTTTATTCTTTTTCAGTGTGAGGATTAACCCTTAAGCTTCAAATATGTATCCATGGTCCGGTCCTGCTCTGGTTCAGGCCTACATCACAGTGCTGGGGCCTACATTGACTCATAATTAGCTTGTGATGAACTATAACCCCTAGATGCCTTTCCACAGTACTCCTTCCTAAGCAGTCAATTCCCATTTTGTATGTGTACAACTGATTGCTACTTCCTCAGTGGAGTACTTTGCATTTGTCCTAATTTAGTTTTATCCTTTTTACTTCAGTCCTTTTTTCCAGTTTGTCCAGATCATTTTGAACTTTAATCCTATCCTCCAAAGCACCTGCAACTGTTCCAGTTTAGTATCACTTGTCAACTTTATAAATATAATCTCTATCTCTTTATCTAAATAATTTATGAAGATATTGAACAGAATTGAACCCAGGCCCAAGTCCAGCAGGACCCTGCTCTATATACCCTTCTAGCTTAACTGTGAATCACTGATGGTTACTCTCTGGAAACATTTTTCCAATCAGGTATGCGCCCACCTTATAGTAGTTCCATCTAAGTTATATTTCCTTAGTTTGTTTATGAGAAGGTAATGCGACACAGTATCAAATGCCTTACTAAAATCAAGATATACCACATCTACTACTTTCCCCCTATCCACCAGGCTTGATACCTGTCAAAGAAAGCTATTAGATGGGTTTGATGTGATTTGTTCTTGACAAATCCATGTTGACTGTTACTTTTCACCTTAATTATCTTTTAGGTGTTTGCAAATTGATTGCTTGATCATTTGCTCCATTATCTTTCTGGGTTCTGAAAGATGGTTCCAAACCTCAAAAGAGCTCCAAGTTCCACCTACATGGAGTTCTTTGGTGGATTGGCACATAAAGAAATAAGCTGGAGGTGTGTCATGAAACATGAGGCCAAAGGCTACATGTCTTCAAACATCTGAGCAACTCACTAATGCATATGCAAGAATGGCTTATTGGTGTGATCATGGCTATTTCTACTATTTCAAATCTTGGATATTTTATAATTTTAAAAAGAAGATTCCCTATATTATTTGATCCCTTTCCTTGTCTTTACTGACCCAGAAGAAATATCCTTTCTGCAATGGTTTGGGAGCAATAGGTATTAAAGAACTCAGTTTACTTTTTTTATAATAGAAGCTGAGAACTGAAAGTGGACAATGTTTCTACAAATGGAAAGTGACCACTGAGATAACCGAGCCCCTAAGAAAAGTGAGTGGGGGACAGCAGAAAACTGCCACTTTTTCATTCTTTTCCCAGTGATACATTTGGAGAAGAGGTTGAGTAGGAGGAGCCGTGCAAAAGGAAAAAGAATAAAAGTTTTGGGAAAATATAAAAATAATTATAAGATTTTTGAGCTGATAACAGTCCAAGATAGAGGGGAGCGAATCTGAGTCAGTTGAGGTAAAAAGGGAAGGAGATATACCAACATTTTCCCCTCCCTTTGACCACTTCATATCCAATCATATTTTCAGAAGCAGTTTATCACACGTCACACTCCCCAAGGTAACTGCATTTCTATCCCTTTCAAGGTTTCCTTGACAGCACCTCATGCATGTGTCAGGGCTCTAGCCATCACTTTCCTTAGAGCAGAACCCTGCCTTCCTCTCTCTAGATCAGAGGTTTAGACTGAAATTCCCCACTGCAATTCACTGTGATCACCTTAGCATGTCTAAGTTTAAAGTGCCATCCTGTCCTCTCCCAAGAAGTAATCATGGTTAATAATTCCCAGCCAACTTTAAAAAGTACAGTATTTATTCAGAGCAAAAGCATTACATATCTTGAAAACAATAAACAATGACGTGCATGCCTCTCTTACCAGGTGTCACTTGTATTCCACATGGAGACATTGTTAGGTTTCAAAGTCCTTGAAATCTTTTCAGCAAGGTCTATCCCTCCTGAGTACAGTCTCAAATCAGTTCTTGAGTCCAGTGAGACTCATGTATCAGGCTGGTCCCTTCATACAATTTTCAGTTCTTTGTCCACTGGGCCTCTTAAACCTGGTCAAACCCAGCCTATGCAATTTTCTCAAGGAGTGTTGTTTCTACAAACCTGTTTACCTATGTGGGGAATTAAATTTATTATCCCCCTGTGGGTTTAGTTCCTGATCCTCCATTTATGCTTAAGCGAATTCCTTTAAGTCATTATTTGTCTTGGTTCAAAAAAGAAATTAACTCCTTCACACCAAGCAGGTAAGAACACCAGTTAATGGGACCTGACTCACACAGAAATAAATCAAAAGTGTCTCAGTTCTGCATAGCACATTCCTATATTTAGTTTCTTCCATATCAAAATTAATCTTCTGTCCCACTGTTTCTATGTTCTCTTCAATTGCATGGTCCAAACCTCATGTAAAAGTGAAAAGGAAAACTTCACTTGATAAATTCCAAAGAGGAGCACTAAAATGGAGTGCAGTCACATTCTCATTGGCATATACAGGTCACATTGTTTTCAACGTCTAGATAAAAAAACAAGTGGTGGTGCATCACACATTTCTACATAGATAAGATTGACAAGCCTTTTAATCCCAAGAAGATCTTAAATACTTAAGATTATTGTTAAAAGTAGACAAACTTCTGACTGTACAACCCCAATGTTACTATAGGCTGTTAAATGAAAGATAACCCAACAGTCCAATGCTTCAGATTACAGGAAGTCAATTTCTATGAAGTTCTCAGGAAACCGGCCACGATCTTACTCGGAGTTTGGATTCTCAGCAGTTGCATCACCAAAGAGTCGTCAAGCAGTTTTAGCAGACCTGACTAGTGACTGTGTCATTTTAAAAGCATTGTTCCAAGCCTTCACAGATATTTTTGTATATGATAGTTTCCATGCAGAAAAGAAAAGATTCAAGAATTATCAGTGACCTTTCAATCCCCTCCTTAATTTATGTTACTAAACCACAACCACACCAACCTACTGATGTGGGATTATTTTTTTCTACTCAATTTGGTTTTTTTAAAATCAATCTCTTTTCCTTTCAGATATAAGGCTGGCCTCAATAGAGAGATCCTATGATGTATTACTAGTAAGCCCATTTTTGATCCTTGTAACACATTCTAAAAGATATTAGCTAACAAATCTTAACATGATAGAAAGCCAAATACCAAAGTCACATGCCATGAGATAGCTAAAAGCATTTAATTGAAGCAAAACTCCAAATCCCATTTATAAAAATCAGCCTCTGCAGTGAGGCTGGTAAATATTCAGTTACAAAAAGTGCTTTTTCCCCTGCAACATCCTGAAGAGTAAGAAAGAGAGCTGTGCAATTAAAATCTCTAGCATGGATCAGTGATTCAGTTCAGAAGCAATCTGAACCAAAGTATATTTTATGTGGATTACATCTCTGTGTGCAGCAAAATGTCAGCTGTGCTAAAATGGAGAAATAATTTTATTTAATCAAATGTCATTCAAATCCTCTAGGGCTGTTTGTGTATCAATGTACTACTAAATAACAATGGGAATAAAGAAGGATTTGTTATTATTATGAAAATCAGGACATTTCTCCAACAATGTCATTGTCAAGAGACTAAGAACGATGCTTTAAAAACTACAATTAGTTTAAATTTGGGAGCACACAGTCATTTTCATCATTACAGCTGAGATGCTTCATTAAAAGTGCTGAGCCACATTTCTGTCATGAACCACTGCAGTTCATCTTCCCTTTTCCATATATGCCTACTTCTGTGTTCAACTTCAATCCAGAATTCTATGTTCAGATTTGCTGGAATCACCTCATGAAACTGTCAGATTCGAGACCACAGAACAATGCCGGAAGCATTGCAGTTCAAGGAATTTATAGTTCAACAATAGGAAGGCCACTATTCTTTGACAGGCTGCAAACTAATCAATCCTTTTCCCAGATATTAATGGTTTTCATACATGGAGGAAGAGACAAGAATGTGAAAACAGCAACTCAGGTTTCTTACAAAGTGCAGTCTATTTGCATAGATCTAATACACTGCCTAATGCACATTATTTTACAAAGCCAGGTAATCTAGCAGCAAGATTGTGCCCAGGAGTTTCACAGGCAATACCACAAATGTGAAAAGCACATAAAAGCCAGATCAGTTCCACATTACAGATTCTGTTCTCTTTCTGGGCTGTGATAATTAAGATAAAAAGGAATCTGCAGCTTCCTAATTTCTACTCTTGAACCTTAAAGTTATCGGTGTTTTTTTTTTAAGCAGAATTCCATTTTACTGGACTACATGATGTCTCTGAGGAATGATTAAATCAAAACTAAGGAGATTAAAAAAGAGCCTTTTTTTTTCCTTATCTGCATCTTTCAAAGTATTGCCGTAAATAGCACATGACAAATTTCCTGTTGAAGGTAAATATTTGTAACTAATGAAGTGATAACATATATTCTATGAGTTGTATAGGTATTGTCCATCAAACAGAATATTGAAACAGCTCCCACTTCTATGAAATAAAAATACTAGTATGCAGTTTTGTAATGGATTATTTATGAAAACATGCTATGCTGCTGGGTATTGAAAGAATTCATATTTAGTGGCTGTCCTCGCAGCACTCTCTCAAGCAATAAATGTGTGTGTGTGTATATATATGTGTGTGTAGTTTCATAGTTTGAAAATATTATCCAATATATTGGCAGGATATAGTGCCCTTAAATATAGTTATAAATAAATTAATTGTTTTAATAATATTCTCCCTCTTTGACCAGTGCTATTTCTACAAAGAGAATACTTAAATCAAATTAAACAAGAACTTCTTTGAAAATGCATTTGTTTTGAAAATATTTTTAAAGCTTTTGTTTTGTTTTTAAAGCCTCAGAGGATCCAGAGATGATTACCATAATTTCTCCATAAAGAGGTGAGAACACAGAAGACAATTCTGGCCTACTAAAATTTCTACCGTCATCATTTATGCGTTTGTAGAATTTTACGACTGTGTGAAAGCTGAGAATTGACATTAGATTACAAATTGGCTGCCTTTTTTTGGCAGTTACTCACTCAAATCCATTTCAGAATTTTCCTTAATTTGTCAAGTCTATTTGGATGAAATCTGCATAGCACTATGTTACCCTCCAGTACTTGGAATCAACTCAAATATGTGATGGGTTAGGTGCAACAGCTTGAGCAGTCTGTTATACCTCTCACTGCAGTACATAGTGCAACTGTGTGTGTAAAAAAAAATTGCTGCCTTATATCAACTGATCTCTCAGCAAGAAAGGAATGTTTGCTGGAGAATGCCATTGATTCCTATCCTGGAGATGCACCATGGGGACACTTGAATCTCAAATTAACAGAGTATTTATCTTTAACCAATAATTATTTTTAATCATTCCACAGGCACACTATCTGAATCCATCTAACCAATCTCTCCAGTAACATACATAGATAACAGCAGCAACTGATGAACCTCTCTTTGGTATTAAGAACAGAAGTGACAGCCTATTCTATGTTTTTTCTGCCTCTTTTTCTCTGTTTTCTTTGTTTTCCTTCATTGCACTTTAGCTATAATGGAACTGATTCTGATAATTCACATTATTCATATTATCAGTGATAGTCCATTTACTTCAATGGAATTACTCAGATTTACACTGCTATTAATTAAAGCAAGATCAGGCTCAATATTTATTAATACACAAGAACACAATATTGCACATGAGTTATGGTTGCATATGTAACATACCTAACACAGAACCAAAAAAGGAAGTGAAAATAAATAGAATATATATTCTTCTCCTCCAACAGGAGAGGCACACCTCACCACTAGAACTATCACATACGAGTCAGACAACACACTCCACCCTACCTCTGCTCCAGATGGCATCCCAGCATTTCAGTAAACTCCCTACCACCATAAAACTTCCCTGCATTCTGCACAGTTTGGGAAGGAAAACTCATGTTTGGGGAAGCAGGTGCCAAAACTCCTGGAACAGTATCATGAAGGTCCTAGTCTTTGATTAATCATCAGGTACTACTTTGTAGAGAATCCAGGTCATTGTAGATTTTGCTCTCTGTTGGCTAACGGCTACACATAAGAATTCAGGTCTGATTAAAAAAAAGCCCATTAACTAAAAGGAAAATAGTTTTTCTTTTAGTTAATAAAAATTATATAACACCAGAGAACACAAGTTCTCATTATGTACAACATTTTGTCTTTCTAAATTTTTAAGTTTTAAGCTAGATAGCTCTGAAAAATTGTGAATCAGAAAGTGAATTTTGGGGCACAGTTTTTAATGGATTAGAACCCAGAAGCCATTTAATTAATTTTCTTGAAACTCCTCAGAAAAATTCAAGCTATAGTCAGAGATTATATGCAAAGATGTTGAAATCCAGAGGAATGTAGAACACAAAGTGGTTCTGTCCAAACATAGTTGTAAATACTCATGCTTTCCAAAAGTGTACCCTCATACTCATCCTACGATCATTTGGTACCAGTAGCCACAAAATATTCTTCACTCACTTGCAAGAAGTCTCATCTCAATGGATCATTAAATTCAACTGTTCCTTCACCTCCAGAGTTTATCTTAGATTTCTCTCCTGTATTACTCAACATGTCTATGAAGCCATTGGGTGAGCTGGTGAGACAGCAATATGTAGAGGACACTCATCTGCCCATTTCATGTATTTTAGCATAACACTTTTTTCTAGCTTTTTCAGTAGCTAACCCTAATCAGCACCTGCCCGATGAAGTACAGCTGGCTAAAGAAAAAGCCAGGCAAGACTGAGGTGATGCCAGTAGGAAAACAAAAATTATTCAAATAACTTACCTTCTCTATATCATCACCTCTCTTAAAGACACCTGCCCTCAAATTATCTGTAGCATTGGGGTCCTCTTGGACTTTTCACAACTATCAGATGCCCAAATAGCAATGGTGGGGAAAAAGTCAGATCTATGAGTGTCCAAAAGTTTGTGCTCTATCCTGTCCAACTCAGAATGGATTGAAACACGCATTGAGAAAGGCCAACTATACAAAAGTTCCTGTTTGCTTAGCAACACAAACTAGCATGGTCACATTACTCTGGTGCTCCTCACCTTGTGCTGGCTCCCCTTTGAATAAAGATTCCAGTTAACTGCCTCTCTAACAGGCCTCCATGGGATTGGCTTTTGCTGCCAGAAGCTCTACCTCTCTGACCATAACTATTCTCTCTAGCTAGGTCCACAGAAATCATAGGGTTAGTTGTGAGAGTGTGGGACACAGAGCTTTCACAGGAGCTGGATCTGTCTATGACACTTATGCCTAGAAGAGGCAAGAGTAAACACAGGCCTCACCACTTTCACAATTAAATGCAAAACTAATTTCTTCCATTTATTTTTCCTTCAATAATTTCTTCATACACAGATGCACCCGCCCTGCTGTGCTCGCACACAGGCAGTTATAGAACAACTCAAGCATATAAACTAGTCAAGTTATTTTTCTTGCTGGCTGGAAATATTTCTCCAAACTTGTTTCACAAATGTAAAAACAATTCTAATTAAGCCAGGCTGGTTCAATTTGTGTGTGCAAGTCTGAAATCAGATGTATTTCATGTAGGTTTTGTAAAAGTTTCATGCTGCTCTAATTTTAGATTTCTCTATCATCAAGTCAGAACCAATATGTTCTAAACCAATGAATACTACCAGAGTAAGCCTATAAATCAATCACAAGTGCTAATTTATATCTAAAAACTTGGGATTACCTTTAAATTATTAATCATAAGTCCTGTAAAATCAGAATAATTGAAGTTGACATTTAGTCGCTATCTTTTTCCCCAGTTATTTTGACTACAGGTTTGCAAACTCTACATCTCCTCCACCTATAATTCCCCTATTGAAAAGCTACGATGGCAATCTTTTGGATTCTAAAAAGTTCTCTTTGTTCTCTATAAGTGTATGTACAATTGCTTTCTTTTCTTTGACAAAAAGAAAATGCTATGAAAAATAGGGTAGTTTTCTCAATTGTATATAAAATAAGAAAACTAGTGGATGTGTTGGAAACTGACACCCTTGGGGACTTATGGACTGTCTAGCTGGTGTAAGTCTGTGTGCCTGTTATCTGAAAGCAAAGGGTTCCTTGGGGACAAAATAATGTATGGTCTGAATTGCTTGTTAGTTGCTTGTGTATTCTACCTGTCACTCTGATGGCAAACCACACCAGAGTCCACAATGCAGCAAACCTTCAATTGATCCAAACTGCTGACTTGCCAATTTTCTTCTTCACTGACATTTGACTCACACATATGATTTTTATACTGATAAAGAGAATTAATGGGGTGCATATTTTGATCAAATAGAGCGAATATGTTACACTTGGTGGAAATTGATCAAGGCTGCATGGTGATTACCTCTACTCCCCTTATCATTTCCCCTGCTAGTACTGCATATGTTTTTAAATGAGGAAACTAGATAAATGACCTAGTGGAGAAAGAATATACGAGTTAAAAGTTTTTGTTTGCTTGTTTTTTAATTTATCTTGTTTTGTAGAGGAGCAGAAGTAGGAACACCTTTGTCAAATGTACTGAGAGTTGGAGAAGTGAGCAGGAGGCAGAGGGAGTATTAGACAGAGGGAGCATCTACTATGAACTTTCAAAAGGTCCTGGGAGCATCTGCTCCAGTGTATTCCTCCCCAGAGCCCAGGCAAACTAACTTAGGTGTGGGATTCAACTTGTACACAGCTGGTCCAGGCACATGAAGCAATACAGATGCAAAAAGCCCTATGTTCTTGGCTACAGTGAACATGTAATCTATACTATCAGAATATTTCCCAATTATTAGAACCTATTACACAATATATTATCCAAATATTACACTATTCCTGCAGCGTACAGCAACATCAGCTGGAAACTATTTTCTTTTTTTTTTTCCTTTTCAAGATATCAAACACTTTTTTCCCCAGATGAATTATAATTACTGTGAAACAAGGTGCCATGATGCCTGGAATGGGTCATAGCTGTGAATGCCAATCACAAGTCAGAAAAAACAGGGTGGGCTCCCCAAACCGGTGGTATGTTCTATTATTAGATTTCCTCAAACCAGAAGAAGTGTGCATTCCTGGATCACTACATCAGTCCTTCTTAGGCCCTCCAGCCCCTTCTTTACCACCCAGACACACTGGACTTTATGATGAAAAATTATTAAAGCCAAAAATCACCACACATTAGGCTCTTCCAGCCCCAAAGGGACACTTCAGATCTCACCAAAGACAATGCTGAAATCAATTTCTTTAGTGAACTAAATTAAAGATTTATTAGCTAAGAAAAGAAATGAGAGTTATTAAAAAGTTAAAACAAATACAATATATAACGGATGAGTTAAAGTTTGTAAGTTCAAAATGATAGCAGAGATGTAGTAATCTGCATCTCTTGGAGACTTTTCATAAATTCTTCAGGGCTGAGGACCGCTGTCTGGTATCTGGAACACCCTTTGACAGTATTCAGATGAATCAGAGATACAGCATCACTTCCAGTGTGCCCTTTTTTAGTTGAAAACAGTCTAACAAGCATTTTCATCACTGCATAGGTCTTGCTTTGTTGACTCAAAGCAGTCAAAGTCTGTGGATCTTCCATTGTCCTTCACTTATTGATCTGAGCATAGAAGCCAACAACCTTCATTCAAAGTTCTAAGGTTTCAATTCTGGTTGATGGGCCATTTAGAGATAATGTATACACAAAGTGATAGCCAGGAACAATTCTTCATTAGATTTTACACATCAAGTAATTTCACATCTAAACATTTAAATACAGGCCTTTCCACCCAATGTTAATTAAGTAGAACTGCATAGATAATGTACAGGTAATTACAGTTACAGGACATGAAAAAGGATATAGTAATAGATTAATTGAGTTACACTGACATACATTTAGGAAGATGTAGGTAGATGAAGACAAATACAATTAAAATCTATTTTAACAAGTGAGTTGCCTAATTATACAATAGTACCTTTTAACTTTTCCTTTAGGGTTCAACCACGCAACTGTTACACTTAACACTTCTTTGAGATCTTGACCTGAGGTAGGCAGCTGCCAGCGCCACACAAGGCTTCTCGCATTTATTTTCATGCATTATCTTCCAGGAAGAAAGGAAACTAGACAGTGCAGAATGAAGGAAATGTTTCATTGAACAAATGGTGCAAACAAGTTTGGATTGGGTTCACTTTAAGAAGTGGATTAATAGTTTAAACCGTTCTTATTTTATTCAAAAGTGTCCACCCTTATATCAGGAGTAGAGCAATAAGAGGGCGATGACCTGCAATTTTGCATCCCTAGAGTGCTTTGTATGAAAGTAACAATAAATTTGTTACAAAAGATAATCAATGAGTTTGACAATATTTTCCCTTCATTTCCTGCCTTCTTTTCTTGGCTTTGGGGCGCTGCAAAAATCTAAGTATAGTTGTTTTCCTAAAACACAGGTGAATTTAAGTCAAAGGAGAAGGTGCCATGAACCAATTAAAAACTAACCTCTGTAGATTTTTTAAAATGTTCATCCAATTGCTTATTGAGAGCTAGACTGAGCCTGTAGACACAGTCTTCAGTATGTAGCTGTGTCATGCCAGAAGTGCAGAGAAGGAACTGTGTCTCACAGACCCTCACAGGCCCAATTCCTCCGGAGTTCCCTATTGCCCCTAAGGAGGATGTTGTGCAGCACTTTATAAGATGCAACCTACTTCCTCCTCCCCCTTTTGTATCCAGCAGTCTGTCTACTAGACTTCATGAGGAGTAACTCTCCCCTCCTTGCTCATTTGCTTTTGAGGAACATTGGGCACACAGGTTGTAGGGATGTCAGTGGTATTTAAGCACCTAATTCCACTTATTTCAATGAGGGTTGGGCACCTCAATACTTTTAAAGATCTAAGCCACAACTCATGCTTGAATCCCTAGTCCCTTCTGCTTGAATCTCTAGTCCAAATAGAACCTATAGAGATTCCTGGGGGTGCACACTCCCCTTAACCCTGTGTACATCTGCATAAGAAAACAATGCAAGTGAGCCCTTGATATTTTCTTTCAGAGTGAACTCCTGAATAGTCGTTGGTTTCAAAATGTTTTATATAATCCATACAGGTATGTAAAGTTTTTAGTCCATTGTGTGAAATTTCACACAATATATATATGAGAAATGGAAACGTTTAAAAAAAATCTGAAGAATCTCCCTCTAAGATCATAGAATATTAGAGTTGAAAGGGACCTCAGGAGGTCATCTAGTCCAACACCCTGCTCAAAAAAGGACTATCCTCAGCTAACTCATCCCAGCAAAGGTTTCGTCAAGCCGCAGCTTAAAAACCTCTAAAGATGGAGATGCCACCACCTCCCTAGATAACCCATTCCAATGCTTCACCACCCTCCTAGTGAAAAACTTTTTCCTAATGTCCAACCTAGACCTCCCCCACTGCAACTTGAGACAGTTGCTTCTTGTTCTGTCATCTTCTACCACTGAAAACAGCCTAGCTCCATCCTCCCTGGAACCCCTTTTCAGGTAGTTAAAGGCCGTTATCAAACCCCCCACATTCTTCTCTTCTGCAGACTAAACAGGCCTAGTTCTTTCAGCCTCTCCTCATAAGTCTTGTGCTCCAGCCCCCTAATCATTTTTGTTGTCCTCCGCTGGACTCTCTCCAACTTGTCCACATCCTTTTTGTAGTGGGGGCCCAAAACTGGACACAATACTCCAAATGCGGCCTCACCAATGCCGAATAGAGAGGAATAATCACTTCCCATGATCTTCTGGCAATGCTCTTACTAATGTAGCCCAAGATGCCATTAGCCTTCTTGGCAATAAGGGCACACTGCTGACTCATATCCAGCTTCTTATCCACTGTAACCCCCAGATCCTTTTCTGCAGAACTGCTGCCTAGCTCGTCAGTCCCCAGTCTGTAGCTGTGCATGGGATTCTTCCATCCTAAGTGCAGGACTCTGCACTTGTCCTTGTTGAACCTCATCAGATTTCTTTTGGCCCAATCCTCCAATTTGTTTAGGTCCTTCTGTATTCTATCCCTCCCTTCCAGGGTATCTACCACTCCCCCTAGCTTAGGGTCATCTGCAAACTTGATTATGGTGCAATCTACCCCATCTTCCAGATCATTAATGAAGATGTTGAACAAAACTGGCCTCAGGACTGACCCCTGGGGCACTCCACTTGTGACCGGCTGCCAGCTAGACATTGATCACTACCCATTGAGCCCTTTACTCTAGCCAATTCTCTATCCATTTTGTAGTCCATTCATCCAACCCATACTTTTTAGCAAATGAATGAAGGAATAATTAAAATGTGCATTCTATGGAGTTTGTTTGTGGTATTTCCTTACATTTAAAAAAATATTTATAGAAATAAAAATATTTAACTGCATATTGATGTAGAACTAAAACTGAGGTGGGAAGTTAGCTTTGGAGATAAAAATAGGCTTCTGAAATAGTGGAGTCTTTCCTATTTTCTTTGTTCTTGAATTGTTCACTGTGACCTATTTTTTAATTCACGTCTCTCAATTAGGATCAAGGGACTACTCTACAAATTAATAACTGTGGATATTTATGCATCATTGTAATGCATGTTGTAGAATGCAGTGGACTAAACTTGACTCCCTGGGTGTTGCTGTTCTACCACTTCACTAAAATAGCTGCATCAGCCAAAAACCAAAAAAAAAGAAAAAAATCCAAAATGCTCATACTACAGTACAAACTATTGACTGTGCTCAGGTAATCAAGCACAAATATTGAACTCTCACAGTTCACAGAAATACAGAAGGACTGCAAGTCATTACAGATCACAGTGCATAGCAAAAATTGTGCAAGAAATAGTACTCTAAAAGGAAGTCTGTTGGACACTAGATTTTGCCTGTATATAGGTTCACTATGACTAACTGAAGATGACACCCTGTCATTCAAGAATGTAGGTTACTTCTTAAAGAGCTTGAGACTGGGTATCTTTTTATACAACTACGTTGTTCTACATCATTAAAAAAAACCCTCAATCACTGCTATTTAATAAGTTCCCTTTTTAAAACCTTGTTTTCAAAATTTAAACCAAAATTTCTGATTTTTGTTTTAAACAGAGGCCACTAGAGTGAACATTATATATCATTCAGTGTTTTCAGTACACATCTAATTCTTTTTATGAAATATCTCCTCTGAATCTCATTGTAAGACTCAACTACTTAGGTTTAAGATGGCTTGATAATAGTCAATGGTATTTTACACAAGGCAGATTTCAGAGAAGGGCAATTTAGTTTGTTTAATGGCATAACCGAGTAAATTCTCTTCTCTCTACATGCTGAGAGGTCTCATTATACCATTGCCAGTTCTGCTATCTTGTAGGGGACCTCAAAGGGATGTTACAGAAAGTGGCTTTCTAAAGAAGTTAAAAAACCTAATCAAATATACACCTAATACAGCCCAAAACAAACCCTAAAGATGAGAGAATCGGACAAAGGAGCAGGCTTGCTATTTCCATGGAAAAACATAAACTGTAGTAAATGCATGAGGAAAAGGAACAAGTCATACTGTTGAACCACCATGATTTATATGCCTACCGATGACACACATTTTGGCTGGCTACCAGGTGGACAAGTACTGAATTGCTGCTGGTCTATCAGCAGAGAAGAAAGTAACTCAAATTGGATTAGGAAAATTGGCATGAATGAGAATTAAATAGTAATGGACCCAGTCAGTACTCAGATGGAAGACTACCAATGAACATCTAGGTAAAGCTGGGTAAATAGCTGACTTTTTGATTCAGTGGCAGTTAAAAATAAATTGGTTGAGATTGTATTGGAAATTTTTCAGATTTGCTCGTGAATTGAAACAGTTTAGAATCTTTTCTAGAGGAGGGATTTGAACTTGGGTCCCTATATCTCAGGTGCAAGCCCTATCAACTGGCTTAAGGGTTGTTAATGGGGAAGAAGTGCACAGGTTATGGCAGCTCCTCTACCTTGCCATGGCCCATTTTGTGAATGGCTCAAAACGGTGTGTGTCAATTTCAGAAATACTTTAGGGGTTAACCAAAATTATTTTTTTCCCCCATCAAATAAACTACTTGTCCAAAGATGGCACCCAGCTCTACCTCTAGGTGATGCAGGAAGTGGAGAAAATGATTTGTTGGATGATACTTTTCCCCTCTCTGAGTCAGTGTTGAACCAACACTCCAGTACAGGTCCCAGGGAGCACTTTTGTATGAGATGTAAAAGTGAGGTTCTGCCCCTTGTGATCATCAGTGAAAGATCCCATAGAATGTTTTAAAAGAATAGAAGTAGGAGTGTGATTCCACAGTATCCTGGGGAAATTTCCGATGGTTAATTAGGTTTCATTTTGCAGACCTAAGTACTCTTGCACTTTCAGTTGGTTGTGGTATTATCTTTCACCTTCTGCTCCCTGCTGTTTGCATCTCTCCCTTCCTGCAGTGTTTTTAATGTAACTGTTTAAAGTGAGTGGGGATACAGTTAATAGGAAAGATGCTATGCAGAATAATGTGGTATAATATTGCATTTATAATATGGACATTTGGATTTGGCATTTCATGGCAGAAAGTGAATGATTGCGACTAACGGTCTCAAACTCCCTCTGGCCATTAGTAATCAAGAAACATATTCCTGGTCCATATTTTTAATAATTCAATCAAAATAATTCATATCAATTCAGAATCTCCACAAAATCAATAGTATGCTAGTATCAGAGCACAGGAAAAATAAAATAATATGAATCATAAAATATGAATCTTAGTGCTTGGTTACAGGTTTTGTTACAACACCAAATTAGGTCAAAATGTATAGAAAGATAGTATTTCAGAATGGTTAAGCTGTCCAAATTTTAGATTAATCTGAGTCGACATATATGAAACTACCTTCTTTTTCCATGGTTTGAGAAGGAATTTTGGTTTCAAGTACAAATCTTGTGAAAGTAACACTGGGGTTTGCTTTGGATTTGTATGAATGCATATCTCTGAAGTGCAAAGTGAAAGCCATGTTCTAAAAAATCAGCAAGGACTAGAGCAAGCAAACAAGTTCAGCAAATCCTCTCAAAATTGAAATAATCAAATCTTGCACAGCTCTAATTTTTTTCTAATTTTTAAATTGAAATTTCTATTAGTTACAAACTCTCATCACATATTCTGCAGAGAGGCCGTCCTATGCAGGACGTATATATTGGAGAACAGTAATTTTTTTGTAAGTTATAGTGTTTGAAATTACCTTAAATGTATATGAACATTGCTTTTCTTTCAGTGATATTTTAAATGTCTTTGAGATCACTAATTGCAGTGAAAGCTACATTTCTGGAACAGAGATTCATGACTTATGTATAATG
Organism: Mesoclemmys tuberculata; assembly: GCA_007922155.1. Taxonomy (NCBI): domain Eukaryota; kingdom Metazoa; phylum Chordata; order Testudines; family Chelidae; genus Mesoclemmys; species Mesoclemmys tuberculata. Next base: position 49,996,251 of record ML675610.1, on the reverse strand, counting down.
GTTGAAAAACCAAGGAACAATACTATCCCAAATTTGACAGACATGATCAGTTGATCGAAATAACTGATTCTCAAAAAGCTTGCCAAGTATTTAAAAGGCTATCACTACAAGATGGAAGGGAAACATAATCAGTTTATTCATTATCAATAAAAACAATTATCTATCACATCCTAAATGTACAGCACCAACACTACAGAGCATGTAAAAAGATAAGGTCTTCTGAATAAATTGTCAGAGCAGAACAATTTGTATTTTCTTTACTCAAAAAATACTAATAAACAGGCAATTTCTCATTCTACTTAATTTGGGAAAATATATAATCTCTGTCATAATCAGTACTTTTAAAAGAGAAAAATTGGGTAAACGTATCTATTCATTTGAGCTAACGTGGGAAATTAAATAAAAAATATGGCAAGTCTATAACCCAGGTCTGCTGCTAGGTAATTACACATACAATATTGCTGTAACTTTTTTTTTTTGTGGCAAATTATCCTTAAATCCACAGTGTATGTAAATGAAACCACTGTCATTTTGGTGCAATTCTATTTCTGAGTGTAAAGATTGACATTAAATAGATGTCTCAATTAAATTAATAATATAATACACAACCTTTCTACCTATAGAATCATATAGTCTATCTAACCAAATAGGATGTTATAAAAATATTAAAACAAATTTTAAAAAAAGTTAGTTGGCATATTCACAATATAGTGAAAATAAATGCATAGAGAATATAAAATGTAACGGTTATAGATTCATGTGCAGATTTTCTGGCTTGAAATCTCCAAGAAAGAAATTGCCCTCAAAATGTGTAATAAGGTAATAAAAGTAGCAACTCTTTCCATCTGATCTCTTAATCATCAGCAGAGATCTCTATTATCCTTCATCTAAAGAAATAACAAGCTACCTGCCACTTCTTTTGACTCAAAAGAGCAGACTACACGAAACCTTTAATTAAGATCACAGCAGCCATTCACATTCAGACTCCAAATTCTAATTGCTGTCATTGGGGAAAAAGTCAAATTAAAAATATTGCAGAAAGCAAAGCAAATATGTTAGAGGGTTGCTGTTTCTCACTCATTCCCACTGAAAAGGAATAGGAAGGTTACAAGTTTACACAACTGCACATGTATATTTCAGTGAACAACGTTAATGAACGCTAAAAACAGTGATTATAGGTTCCCCTGCTTCCTTGCTCATTTTTTTTGCAGGTTGTATCAGAAAATGGGTCTCCTCTGCTTCCTAAGGTTTCTTTTACCAGAATTCATTTTCAGAAGATAAAAAAATGACAGGTTAGATAGGCTCATGCTATCAGAAATGCCATTAATATTTAATAAGCCAAGGATTTGCTTATCTTATTAATTATTATTATTTATTTGTTCTATGGTAGTTTGTAGAGGCAACAGGCCCATTGCACTAGGCACTGCACATATACATAGTTAATTCAAGGGGACGGAGGGAATCACCAGAGATCCTTGTAATTTATACAAGACTATAATCCTGAGCCACACAGGCTTACCTTCGCTATTTCAGTGTCAAAGGGATTCTGCATGGGTGCAGGAGTTGGCCATTTTGGGGCACCTGAAAGGATCTGGATCTACGTGTTTTTGTATTCCCAAAATTGATACTGCTACTAACAACAGCTACCCCTTCCCTCCCTCCCTCCCTCCTCACTTAGCTTATTTCTTCTGAAATTGTACTCTTCTGTCATCTTCTTATCACTGGTGGCCAATTCCTTTTATCTCTGCTTCTGGTTTTTTTTCCCCTTGTTTTCACTCTTTTTCCTGTCTCCTTCCGCCCCCACCCCCACATGTTTTCTTCCATCTTGTGCTGTGCTCACTCATGTATAATGGCCTGTAAATTTGTCCTGCTAGTCACTACTAGTTTTCAGCAGATGACACTCTTATTTAGGCTAAATAATCTGACAACGGGGCAAGGTAAATTAACTTTATAACACTATAAATAATAAAATATAGATTGTTCATATAATACATTTACATAAGAATCATATTCAAAACAAGAGAATAATTTAGTGACAAAGATATTAGAAAAATATTACAATGCCATAAATGTGCTAAATATAAAATGTTGCAACTTTCAGATCCTGGGGGAAAAGGTGTTAGAGAGAAAAAAAATGAACTACCATAGTTTATTCACTTGGCAAATTGCCAGCATAATTTTTGGTGGAATTTATAGCATTCCACACAACACCACATTTTGATATTAGGTTTGATCATTTTACTGTAGTTAGTCCTGAAGCACTGAATTCCTCAAGTGCCATGATCTACCCACATCCATTAGCATGCTGAGTATACCATAAGCTTGAAAGCAAATGGTGTAGTTGCTTCAAACTCTAGACACTTCAGATTCAAGCCCTTGATGGAGTTCTATAAAATTTCAGTCTGACAAAGAATAAAGGATTGCTTTGCTAGTGGTCCCAGAAATAAACAGTGCAATTATCCTAGGCCTAATGTCTTACAGTGACAATCAAAAGATTAATATGATGCAAAAGAAGCTCTAACAACCCTCAAGAGCAGTCCAGTACAAGGCTTATGAATGTGTGACTTCTCCAGCCTAGTACCATGAATACTCACGTCTAGCTACTCCCATAAGCAATTAAGCATTGGCTTGCAGATCTTTTGTTTGTCTTGTACAGCAGATACACCCTGAGTGCTGACACTTTTTTCCCACTACTTCTACATACCCTGCCTCTCTGGAAGGAAGAAAGGATCCCCTGCTGCTTTCCCTGTGTTTTATGAGGGGAGAGGCTTCTCCTGCCACTTCCAGTGTTTCCAGTTATCACAATATTTGATATATGCAGTGCTCTTGTAGTCATGTCGGTCCCAGGATCTCAGAGAGACAAAGTGGGTGAGGTTAAATCTTTTATTGGACCAACTTCTGTTGGTGAGAGAGACAAGCTTTCAAGCTCAAAATCTTGTCTCTTTCACCAACAGAAGTTGGTCCATTAAAAGATATTACCTCGCTCACAATATTTCATGTTTTTCTTAAAGTCCCAGCTACTGGTATTAGTTTGAGAGAATCAGCTTTGTTTCTTTAAGTGAGTTTCTAGCCATCAGGGTTGCAGCAGAAAACTTGAATCCTAAATGCTCCAACATCTGAAAGCAAGTGAAACCCCCAAACTTATGATCTCCCAGTAGTGAGACCATGGTTAAGATTGCTTCAGAATTTTTTATTTTACAGTGTCTGTATCTCAAGGTCTTGCTCTTTTTGGAACCTTTTGTAAGGTTTTGTAAACATGCCATAAGGAATTTAAACAAATCATAGGCATTAATTATGAGTGTCTAGACAGGGGCAGTCAATTATTTTTTGCCAAGGTCACATTTCTTGGTCAAGTTACTGTCAAGGTTCGGATTTTTCTGATCCCAACAACAATAACAATGCTAATAAGTAAATAAAAAGATTTCATGGTCTGTTCAGAAATGTCTGGCAGTCTAGATTTGGCTTGTGGTCTGCCTAATGACTACCTCTGGCCTACAGTGATCTCCAGTGTGTATTTTGTGTTTGTGTGCTGTTGATGTTTAGGAAATGTGGGAATGCCAGAAAAGTCTGATTTTTTTTCTCCACACAATGCATGTTTGCTACACCCTGAGCTGTAAGACTGACATTAGAGATAATCAGACACTCACCATTTCCTTCCACCAGTTCATTTGTATACTTGGGGAGAGTCACGATTACCCTGGTTGCTATGGCAACATCTGCCTTTGATAACTGATTGCTCCCAGACTTCCACAACATTGTGACAAAAAAGGGTCCCAGGAGCAGTGTAATGGAAGCAGATAGGATATGGATCAGTCTCTGCTGTGCTCCTCTGAGTTTGTGTTGGGGTAAGTTACACTGGTTGTTTTCAAAGGGTAATTGTTTGTTACTTTCCTCAAAGAGGGTTGCATAAAAATAAGCTACAAAATTCCATCTGCTCTTCATGTAGATTGTTTATCAGCTTCTTACAAATTGGAGGTAATAGTTTTCTGAGTATTTACCATTTCAAAAAAGTGGGAAATTATAAATCTGAGCTCTGCTCAGTTTTCTGTTACACAATTAAAAGATGTCCCTTAGAAGTTGCAGTGAAACTGAAGTTGCATTTAAAAAAAAAAAGTCTTTTTTTAATGCAATTGAATTACTTTCAGTATATTGGTCAATGTGGCACTGATTGGTGAAATAGTCTAATTGCATGCAGAAGGATCACAATGCATTCACATAAGGGGAGCGAATTAAGGCAGCGTAAGCAATGTTCGTTCTGGCATTTCCTAACCTGAGTGCTTGACTTTCCACATTTTTAATCTTTAAATACGTGTTTCTGGATTGTCAAATGCCTCACTCCCTTCCTCCCCTCATACGTTCCTTGCTGCTGTCTCCCCCTCTCCACAAACCTTATTGGGTCCTGTACTCATAAAGCCCCTTTCACTGTAATACTGAGGCTGCTCCCCTAGATCCTCATATCTGCTTCCTTTCTCCCTCCTTCAATCCTCCTCCCAGTCATCTCTTTTACTGTTTGTGTTCCATCAACCAGGACCCAGCACTCTCTGCCACCTACTATTCATATTCCCCTTACAGTTTCTTACCACATTCTCCATGAACACACACACACACACACACTACAACCCCCTCCAACTTGTCCCTCCCTATACCTCTCTCTACTTGGCCACAATTCCCAAGACATGGCTCTCCAGAGCCTCTTAAGCACAAAAGCAGTAGCTGACCACATCCCACTAACCTCTGTGTCCCTAGGTACTCTAACTATTATGATGTAGGTACTTCCCAGACCTGACAAAGAGGTAACAGTTAAAATATTGGAGTGTTGCCATATGTATCACATTGGGGAGGAAGTGGTAAACAGCCTTGACTCTGGGAGCAGATGGTTTGGAGAGGCTGTGATGCTGAAAATATTTAAAATTGAAGTAAATATACACGTATTAGGATCTTAGAGATTATTACAATTCTGCTAATATTTTTATTTGAAATTTAGAAATTCTTGGTAACATATAATGTGAACATCATGTTTGCACAAGGCTGTTATACAAGTTAATTACAAATAGGATTTCCATATTATGGATGAAGTTGTTTTCCAAATCACAATATTTTGTGTCTGTGAGGGTGATTTTCCTTGTTTTCCCAAAAAGTTTCTCCCTCTTAAAATATTGATTCTAGTGGCTTTCCCGCCAGTTTCACTGCAATGATCAAACAGAGGGGATCAGACAACTCCATGCTTTTTCAGAATTAAGTTCCATTTTTCTGGATCATATCAGCAAAAAATTTAATTTGGAAAAAAGGATGTAAAACAAATGGAATTTGTACTTGATTAATTTGCTGTTTGCAAATTATGTTCTATTAAAATACCAACAAACCTATAAGGCTCCAATAATGTCCTTTTCATTACCTGGTAGAAGACATGGAAAACTCTGAATTAGAGATTTAAAAAAAAAAACTGTCAGAGTAATACTTGAAAACAGCCCAGTATATTCTCAGCAACATACTCATAACAGATCAACTTGTTATGAACTCCAAATTTGTTGATGTGGAATGCCGCAAGGGGTAAGGTTTCCAAATACTGAATATTTTATAAACCATTTTTTCCCCTGAGCTAAGTCCTTGAGAGTTAGAAGAGTGGTGTAGAATCAAGCCCTTGGTGCTCGTTAAACAGGAAGACTCAAACTGAATGAACTTGCTTGTTTTCTGTGTTTTAAACAGTCCATCACCTTAAAAGAACATTCTCCGCTCAAGTTAAGACAAAAATTTATGTCTGATTTGTTCAAAAGCCTTTCACATAGAGCTGTTTGGTGAGGGAAGCAAAGAAAATATTTTTCCATGGCAATTTTTAAAGTGTTTTCCCCCTGTTTTGGGGGGGTCAAAATTTAAGGTTTTAGGATATGTTTGTTGTTGAAAATGTGAATTTTTTAAAAACCAAAAGCCTAACCACAAGCCAAACATTTTTAGCAAAAATATTTAAGGATTTTTTTTTAAACTCCAAACACAGAAAATGATAACCCAAATAAGATTTCCATTTAAAAAATTCATTTTTGTCAAAAAGCCACTTTTCTCAAAAAAAGTTAATGAAATTTTTTTCACCAGCTTTATTTTTACCAGCCCTCCCTCCCCCCAGTTATTGATAGAAATATTTTTCATTGTATTCATGACAAGCTCAGCAGTTTTAAAAGCATCACACCATGGCATCCTGATACTGTATTTATCTCCAAAAGAGAAATAGAGCGAACTATAAAAGAGTTAAACAAATTAATATATTTTAAATGTACAACATCGATATAGTGCAAAAATATCCATCAAAAGCATAAATGGGCTTTGTGTGTGTTGCATACATGGTGAGGAATGAGAGCCATGGAAGTGCAATCTGACTGTAGGTCTGAGTGTAGGTACTGAAGTGTGTGGGCTAGGATATAACCACAGTCTTTTTAAGCTCCTGTTGTAGGGTGATACAGCCATTAGATCTGTGTAATCATGGACTCCATATAGACCCTCTGCTGGTCCACCCCCACATCATTGCCTTCCATTCTAACCTTAGTAGGGCCATTACAGAGAGCACCTCTACAACACACAGCAGTGCAGAGATCCCCTGCCCAAACCCATTTCAGGGCTTAACTAGTGTAGAAGACTTTGTGTGGGCCTCTCTGCACATGGGTAAATTATACCATCAGTGATGTCTGGCAAAGAAGTCAATCAGTCCTACATGACTGAAAATTTGTGTATGTTTTGTTTCATGGCCCTATAAAAGAAAAATGGAAAAAGTTACCCTTAGCTACATTATAAAGGAAGACTCATGTAGTGTAGACTCCCTGTATATCCTCATTTCTTAGAAAAGAGGCATAAGGCAGAATATGGAAAGAGGTATTCTTTCCATTGCTCATACTATGTAAAAACAAAAACTAGGTTACTGCACAGAAGAACATTATGCTAACATTACAGAAGTCTGACTCTCTTCCAAGTACTGGGTTGTCAAATGCTTTCCTTTTAGGAATTTGCTGATTTTAAACATATCCTCTTCCCACATGTACTTCCTTTTCACCAAGAGGCTCTTTGCCTTCTCTTACAGTCACATAATTCTCAGAAATATAATTCCTCTGAAGAGGTAGAAGCATGGGAAAAAATGTCACATGTAGCAAATGCTTTCTTTCCTCATTTGAAAACCTCTGAAGTATTCAGTTCTTCATAAGGATACCTGTGAAATTTTAATTTCAATTCCCATGTTATGTCCTTTGTCTCCCATAACATCTCCAAATCTTTACTCAAATGGGCTAAAGAAGGAAATGCAAATATCTATGTTCTGTACATTTAAAATAAGTTCTTGTTATTGCAAACAAAAATAACAACACCCATCATTTTTATTCTTCATCTCAAATTTACTGAGGGTTATTCAGAACCAAAACATGCTCTGACATTTAAAAGATCTCTGGTGCTTTATAGTCAAATGGAATAATTTTAAATGTATAAATGTTAATTTTTCATATTGTGAGAAGAGTGTGTTCAGTAACTTCTGCTTGTTTTTGATAAGTAGTGAGTATTAATTTAGAAAAAAAAGTCTTTACCTGCAGCAGAATGTTTGGCATAAGATGAATTACTTACTATATCATTTTAAACTATTTTATTAAACTACTTGTTTCCTATAAGCATAGAGCACAGTACCATTCCTTAGGAGCACAGGATAAACATTTTCAAAACTAATTCTCCTTCATCTAAGAAAAAGAATGACAGTGCTCAGAATTACAATCGGATTTTGTTTTAAATTACTTTTATTTAAGTGTCTTTTGCACACAGCAGTAAACCTGGGAAAGGATAGGATCCTGGCTAAATGTAACATAGACCCGATTCAAAACTGTGTCTTTCCTTACCAGGTTAATATCTGGCCATCTGGACTTCCTCATGGCAAATGTATGGCCTAAGCACAGATTTAATGTAATACTATAGTTCAGAAAATTCTTTAGTGGACTATCAGCAGCTTTAATTGCATTCTGAAAATTAATTCCAATATTAAAGTGAATGAATTTTTAATTAGTTGTATGGATGGCAACTCATTTACTGATGTTATAAAATTACTTCCCATCTATAATAATGTAGTTAGATAAGGTGTGTATTAATTAGGTCAGATATGCTAAATAAACTGGAAGTCAGCGAAGGAACTGATTTGGATATTGGCATAGTTAACTGCACCTCAAGGAGGATGGCTATAAATGATTCATATGATCAAATATAAAAGTAAAAGCTATTGAAAGATGATTAATGACTTACATTTCTAGATTTAAAAACTCTGAACAGTAAGGAATCAATTACATTAACTACAGTGAAATCAGTAAAATCATTACTACATGGGATAACTACTTCTACAGAATAGTATACCAGAAGCAAACAATCTGCTCACAGTTATCGATTGTATTTTATAATGAGCGCTCTGAATGGTAGTATGGGAATTCCAGCATTTGCTCCCACTTTCTTTTAGGTTTAATTCTGTTTGGAGAGATTGTTAGCTGCAAGTTAGGATCAAAAGGTAAAATGCCTTGGAGTACTAGATGTCAGAGGAGATTTATGGCAGGTTGACCATGGTCTCTGGAGTCTTCAGTAAGATTTGGAGGATTTTGCTATTACTTTGCTATTTGTTATGTTTCAAAACACCGTAGGACAAGTAAGACAGTATATGATACTGATGGAGTCTCTAGATATGTGAGAACTGGTAAGCATGCAACGTGTACCTCCGCCCCCTGGAGTTTATGAACAAGATCTTCAAGTAAGCTGACACTTTGTTATTAAGTACGTCTTAGTATCTGGTGACAAAATGCAGTCAAAGATTTTGAACTCAGTAAGAACATGTTTATCAAGTTGGTAACAGGAATCTTGGACAGCATGGAAAGCAATGAAAACCTGTAACTGAAATGTATGAACAACAATTTTCAGGCAACAGAGAAACCTTTTCTACTGTAAAAGACAGTTATGGTATATAATCAGTAATATTAAATATTAGCATTAGTCTCTTATGCTTTCCTTCAGGGATAAGCATTTGAGGGAGTCAGCCTGGGTGAGGCTAATTGCATACTTGCTTTCTGATCGCTAATGATAAGTGCACCATAAACACTATGGCCTCCTCTACAATGGCAAAATGTGTTCCATATTCCAGCCGAGATCAGCAATTGAGTGCTATTACAAATAGGGTTTAGGGTTAAGCACTAGCATAGACAGGCTCTATGCTCCCTTATGTTCACTCCCAGGTGGCCATAGTAAGAATGTGGGATTATAAAGGAAGGAAGAAGAGAAGTCTCCAGCAAGGAACTGAGCTACTGGCTCCTCTTGGGATCAGAGTTTCCAAAGAACATGGAAACAGCTTGTCAGGAATTTTCCATCAAGATGTCGAATCAATAGAAAAAGTAGTTCCCACAATATTTAATGGTTGGAAAACTTTGATTTGACTGATTTTTTTTCCCCTTTTCCATTAGGAAAATGTAGACTACATATTCTGCTTTGGTTTGGGTTGACTCAAATTGAAACATTTTGGTTTGTCAGCCCAAATCAAAGCTTTTTGTTTCAGTTTGGTTTGACATTAACCTGCGTCTGCCTGAGTTGCTGTGGTACCAGATGGGATTTGTAGTTTGCATACCTCATGCTCCCATTCATTCCTATGCACTTGACTCCCTAGCTGGACTAAGTTTCCCATGGTGCACCACAGTCTCTCCTGTGGCTGAACCAAAGTGGTATATCATAGAAGTCACATGACCACATGTTTAAAACATTGTGTGCTTGCAGATTTTGCTCATCCAAGGCAGCACAGCCTCCTGATCTTGTGCATCTTGGTAATTGATGGGGAAGCAATTTCCATACGCATGGAAAGAACGGTAGCGTTAATAAACTTGGATGTCATTGGCTGAATCCTTCACTGCCAGGCAGTAGCACCCAACAAAGATACCGTCTCATATGTTAATGGTAATGAATCATAGCAAGAATTGATTTCCAATACTGAGAAAATAACCATTAGGCTAAGGAAAATAACATAATGCCTGTTGCTGTTCTGTCTCTCTAATTCTATACTAACTTCATTCTTGAGATTCTGACTGGAAACTTCCCCTTCTGCCTGTCTTCCTGCTATAGAATAGGAAACAGTACACACATCACAAAAGGATTTAATGCTGTTTGAAGCAATTTTCATTTTGGACAGGATATTATTGGGAGCAGTTCCGTACAATAGAATGGAGAACTACGTCCCTCTGCCACACAGAGGGCAATTGCACTGTGCTGTCCCAAGCAGTGGAGGAGAATAATGTTGCAAGGATTGCACTCCTCTACATTCTGGGTGAATTTAAACAAATTGGTTCCTTGTTAATTACCTAAAGAAAAAAAATATTGGCTTGAAGTGAAGGTTCAAGTCAAACAGCAGACTATAATATGGATGCACCGTACATTCACCTTTCAGTCCTGGCATATTAACAAATATGAAAACATATTTTTGTGTTTAGAGTCACCAGTTTCTAAACATGAACCATTTTTGTTTGTTTTAAAATAATAGTAAAATGACATTCTAAAATAAATTTAAAACATCTCTTTGGGGCTTAGACCTTTAATATTATTGTGCAACCATGACTATTTTTTATTTTGTTTTACCTTTTTCTTTAGTTTTAAAAAACATCGATCTTCTCTTTCAAGTGTCTTTGACTTGAACCATGTCCATTTTAAAGACACATCAAAGAAGCAGTGGTCTGGATTGAAACAGAATTAATGAAGTATCAAACCACCAGAGGGTTTAAGATTCTCAGGATCCAGTGCACATCATGATATAGAAATGGATTTTAAATTATTCTTAAACACACAAATGAAAAAAAATACATAAATCAAAATGTAGCATCAATAGTTACAATTTCCCTTATCAGGTCATGATTACATTAATCTGCAAAATATGTAAGTGAATGGCTAAATATTTCCTAACTGTTCTGTTACTCTAGAGGCACTGCTATATTTAAGGTTGCAAAACACTTCCCTATGCATATTTATGAGGTAAGTAAGGGTCATAGTATCTCTTTACAGATTGGTAATCTAGTACTTCTAGTTCTTTTTTTCCTTCTGCATGCATAAATGGCCAAATCAGTGCAGAGCTGGGTTAGAACTACTAATTTGTAATCTTCTGTTCCATTTCATATAGAAAAGATGCTAGGGTGGAATTTTCCAACAGGCTCAGAATTGGCCTAACCGTGTTGATAGATGTCAAGGGGAATTTTACCATTGACTTCAGTGGGAACGCTAAATGTTTTTGAAAATCCTATCCTTGGCATGTTTCTTCCCCATCCTAACCCCCAATTAAAACTAGCACATGTGAAAGAATTTATGATTTTTAATAAAATAAAGTGTTAAAATAAATAAATAATCATTGAGGCAGAGAGTGAAAGAGAATGACTATGGTGGTCAGGACACTCACCCGGGAGAAGGAATACTCAGGTTTTAGGGAGCTGTGGCAACCATAAATTAACCCATGATGCTGCTCTATTCTATATCAAGGGCCACACCAGTCCTCAGACCAGTACAGAGCTTATGGAGAACAAATATGGCTTACAGCCGCTTTTGCCCATACCATTCCTGGGCTGGACATCCTGAGCTGACTATAGAACCTGGCCCTACCTCTTAGCTAGATTATTAACCTATGTGTGATCAGGAGTGGCCATAGTAATATTACCAGCTAGGGTTGAATACATTTTCAGCACAAGCAGCCAAACAAATAAAAAAGCCACCAACAAAAGCCACAGCTGTCCAATCACAGCAGAGCGTGGGGGGGGGGGAGGAAGGGAAAGGGAGGGAAGCAGAATGGAGCAGATAAAAAAAAGCCAGGGGGCACAGCAGTTTGGCAGCCCCAGTTTTGTGCCAGGGTGACCTGCTGCCTGACCCCTAGAACTGGCCCTCACTATGAATGAGGAAAATACAGTATAATTGGAAATATAATAATTTCACAGCTTTTATATGGATACATTTTAATTTAGCAAATTAGAGAACAATATTCAGGGGAAGCAGTTGTATTGGCTCAGTAGATTTCACACCACCAACTCTTTAAAGAAGTACACTTTGTTGCTAATCCTTTATGCCCCAGCGTTATCTCTTGTATTGCATTTGCAGGTGAGGTGGAATATTTGAGTGCTGTGATTCCAATTAAAACAAAATGTCAGGCAAAACAGGGTGCCTAATAGCTTACCTAGCATTTGCAACAATTATTTTTTCTTTGCATGTAAACACCTGTGCGCTATTATCCACACGGTTTGTTTCTAGGTGCAAGCTGAGGTACGGTTAATATAAAGCCAGGGTTACAGGTACCTCAGAATTCCTCTCTTCTTGTGTGATACAACAATTTTTGAGATCAGCGGTGCTTGAGCTAACTACCCCTCAGTCCCATGACTCTTTCCCCAGTTGAACTACAGTGGGGTTGGGGGCTGGCCATTTTCATTGAGGTATTCTCTACTGTAGAATTAGCTTCCCTCATGAGTTTACACAAGTCCATATCTGTTGGCCTTTAGGTCACATTGCAAGGCCTATTTCTTCTCCCAAGCTTGTCCTGGGGAAAGAAGGATGAACTCTTGGGAAGAGGTGGTGGTGGCAGGTGTGATAGGTCTGCTATGAAGAATCAGACCTTTACCCTTAACTTCTTATGTCTTAGATGGTTGAAGTATGTCCTGCTACATTCTTCACCATCATTAAATGATAATTTTGCTCACTAAAAAAATTAAGTTTGGAATATTCAACAGCTCACAATTTTACTTTAAGAAGTAGCAGAGTTAAAGGGCAGGGGTAAAAAGTGGGTGGGGGAAGGGGTCAGAATGTAACCTAACACCTGCTATGTGACTAGGGCCAGAGATTCTAAAGCAACAAGGACCACAGCAATTATCTAGTTTCTAGTACAACCGCCTGCATAACAGAGGCCATACAACATCCTCTAAATAATTCCTTTTTACAAGTCTTATGTGGCACACTTATTAAAAAGGGACTAATTTAAGAATCAGTTTTCTACTCCAGCCCCTTCCTTCCTACACTCCAACCCATCTTCAACAGTTGTTGCATGCAATAGGATTAAAATTGTGGTTCAGCTTTCTTTTACCAAAGATTTATTCTGAATACTTTGTCATCAGCATCTTGTGTGGTGTTTGGTATGCTTCCCTCATGCATTTTTATCTCTCCACTTTGATTCCTTTTGTACTTGGGAGAAAAAGAAAAGATGAAGCTCTGGGGATGGCTGAATTAATTTTGTTGAAATTGCTGAAGACTAATAAAGCAGTATATCAGCGTAGTGGAGCCCTCTGTTTACAGCTTGGTTATGTAATGCCCTCCACTGCCTAACTCTTTAAATACTAAAGTTGGTTAAATTAATGCTAGAGTGGAGGAGGGAAGATATTGTAATGCCAATATGCTCAGTTATGCTATCAAGAGAGGGATAACTGTAGCAAAAGATAGTAGCTGGAGAGAGGCCAAATTTGAAACAAACTCTCCGATGAAGAAATTCTTCACTGGGGAAGCCAATGAAGATCACCATGAGACAGATTCCAATTTTAATGTGTCACAGAAATGGTTAATTTGGATTTTTAGACTTCCCTTATTCCGGGAAAAATCCCAGAGTACTTTATACTAGAGCTGGTTGAGATGTTTCAAATGTAGATGTTTACTGACTAAAAAGGAACACATCTTTTGCAATTTTTTTTTTGAATTATTTCCCTCATTTTTCCAACCAGTTGCACTGGCAAAAGATCTCTTTACCTTTCACAGGTACACTGTCCTGTGTGAAATGCAGCATGATAAAGGTACTGAATAGTTACAGCAAAAAATTACAGCAAGCCCTCACCAATTTAAAATATACACACATTTACAGTACTCCAAAAACAGAAATATCTCCAACTGGAATAAACATGCAAAAAGGGCCATAGATATCCAATAACCACAAGTGGTCCAGAGTGGACACTGGTTTTTTTTCCTCTGGAAAAATGTGATTTAAACTACAGAATGAAGCTTTTATACCAAGGACTGACACAGGTTTTTCTGATTCAGAGTCAAAATATTTTACTGTCATGACAATCTCTACAAATGTCATTGAAGTGTAAAGGGGACAAAAGATCTCAGGTTCTTGCCAGAGGTAGACAAAATACATAAAGCATTTTTAGCTCTCACAGAAACTTATCTTTTATAGTGAAAAAATTACTAGCCGAATCAGTTCTACAACTTCAGCACACAGGTCTGCTCGGGCTAGTCAGTGTTTATACTCAGCCCCCATGCTGTTATAACTCTAGCTCTTAGCCAGCCCACATACTCTATTACCAAGCAACTCACAACTCTCTAGAGTCCCTTGTACTCAGCAAGTCTTCCAGCTCACTAACCTACATTTTCCCCATGATCTATGAAACATGCTATGTTCTCAAGTGTTGTGAGCCCTTAGCAGTATTATACATTTCAATTCTTAGGCATTTGCCTCTAAGACAAAGACTGCATGTTCCCCTGCACTTTTCCTACTCCAAACTTCTTTCATTACTGTATTTCACCTGGTATGTCCAAGAACACATCCCTCTGGTAGAGGTAGCAGTCACAGGGCTATCTTAATTATGTTAATCAGCCTCTCCAGTCTGAGACAATTAACTATAATTAGCTGATCCCTTTCCTCCTATATTTTCTGCCCCAGGGAGATTTTAGGTTATTAAACTAGATAGAATACCTAGTCCCTCTCCCATGGTTGTCTCCCAGGCACTGCCCTTGAACATTAAGGAGAAGGAAGTATCTTTCAGGTCTTCTTCCCTGCACCAACCCTATTAAACATCAGAAATCTCTTAACAACAGTGATTAATGTAATTCCATCAGAGTTGTCTAATATGGAGGAAGGAAGACAGAGCATAGCAGCTTGCCTAACCATTTCAAAAAATAAAAAGCATATGGACCTGATTCTTTACAGCCCTGCAATTTATATAGTCAATTACATTTGTGCAAAGTGAGTGTAAAAATGTAATTGTGATTTGGACAGCTCAAAGTACAAATGACTAAACAAGGTATAAATCATATATTGAGCTTGATTCTCCACTGTTATACACCTTCTACAATGGACATTGCTACTTTATTTTTAATTTACAACATGCGCTCAATTCAAAGATTGTGGGATGCCTGCACAATTTTGTAAAAAGACTATAGAAATCATGTTGACTAATGGCTGGGAAAAAGTCTCACATAAATAAAATATACCACCTTTCCTCCCTGATCTTCTGACCAATAGCATTAAGGTTATATTGGACTAATGGAGAGGCAAACTCTACACTGAATGTTATCAACTAAGAATAATCTGCATTTAGCATTCTAATCTGGGTATCGTCAGCAGAAGTACCACAGCTAGCCTGATCTATCAGAGGAGCACACAGGAAGAGAGACAGTCTCTCAGATAATAAGGATCCAAGATACATAACACTTAATCAATGTCACTATCACAGGTCTTGCTGAGCTCCGGCTCTTGGACCCTAACTAGATTGTTATAAGTAATACTACTATTGGATACTGTATGCTTTGATCATCAGAGTCTGAATGGAGTCCAGGCACTGCCCCTGGCTAGAATACGTAGGCACACTCTCCCGGTGCAGATCCTCTGTCCAACACCCCCTTGTAGCAAGATCTCAGGAACACTTGCAAGACGGACACCGAAATGAGGAAACAGCAGTTTATTGATCTGCTGGCAGCCGGCTCAGCGGAATCATTTCCAAAGGCTGAGCCCTGATTATACTGGGGCGTTGCCTTATATACATTTTAAGATTACATGAATATTCATACATAGCATCATTACACATTACATAGCATGATTGGCTTGTTATTACTTAAAAGCATTTGCACCTCCTTGTGGGAGTGGGCCTTAACTTGTTTTCATTAGTCTATTGGTAATTTATAGAGTTGCTGAATTGTTGTTACTAGGGGGAAGTCGGTGAAGGGGCTTTCTGAAGAGTTGCTTAAGAAATTACTGAATTAAGAGAAGTCAGCCACCTTGTAGTTACAATATTAGATCAGGGTCAAAAGGACAGAGACAGAGCTGGGTGGCTTTAACCACAAAGCCAAGCTTCAGTTATGAGGCACAGAGAAAGTAAGATAAGGGGGGATAGGTTGAGGTTTGCCTGGGCTTGCCTCACCTCGTCTAACAATTAAATGATTCCCTACAGAAACAAAGGAAGGCAAAGTAAAAACTGGAAATTACTTTTTAATAGCCTATTAGAATATAGTCATTGCTACATGCTACACTTGACCATAGGCTAACATGGGGTGATTGAGAAAGTGCTGAAGCAGCATTAAAGTGGGGAAATTGGGAAACTGCTGAGCAAGTGTTAATACAGGAAAACTAGGGAGTTTTGGCAGCTTTTTAATCTTGTAAGTTAGAATAGTGTTACATTAGGGTCAAAGAGATAAATACAGGCCAGTTAATATAATCACTTATAAAGCACAAAAGTATCTATAGATAATCTTTTGGGGTCAGGGCTTGCCTCACCCTCCTGAGAGCTGAGATCTCAGAGGTCCAACTGCCCTGCCCCTAGGACCAGTACTAACCACCAGTAGCTTAAATACATGCTCTTCCAGAACTCCAGCTGTATGGGCATTCTGGCTGCACAGGTTAAGTCTTCAAAGCTACAAGGTAGGGTTAATATATGCACACACTTTCCACAGGATTCTAAAACACTGTTGGGTCTTTATGTAATTGCATGAGAATGAATAGGTATTAGAAAACAACAGACAACCTGAAAGCAAAGTCCCTCACTCTAGCTCACTCTTCCCCGGCAGACCTTCTGTGTTCAGGTAGGCAGTTCACCTCGTTAGGCTCCTGCAGAAGCTTTCCTCGGCTCGTGATGGTGAAGATGACTGAAGATTCCTTATAATCTTCCAGGACTCCCAGATCAGCCTCCTCAGATGATCCCCGACCCCTAACAGGAGACTTTGTTGCCGGGTGACCTTCCTGACAAACCGTTCTTCTGAGCAGGAGCCTATCTATTTTCTAGGATGCTTGTATTTGAACAGTGGACTAGTCCAAGTTAGTGAACCTTTATTGTCAGCCCCCTTAGAATTTCAATCCAATGGGAGGTAAAAGCCAACAGAGGAGGCACAGTGCACATTCCAAATGGAGTTTGCAGCTTAGTAAAGGTACATCCAAAGTATATAATCTCATACAGAATGAATACATTGTATAGATAGATAGATAGATAGATAGATAGATAGATAGATAGATAGATA